>JAAAKO020011062.1:0-17691 GCA_010015015.2 Bolitophila cinerea | reverse complement strand
TATAATTATTTTATATTATTATTATTCTGCTTGTTCAAAATGCTAACAAAAAAACAAGTGAAAGACTAGCAAAAAGTAGAATAAAATTTACCAGAGAATCGAAAGCCGTAGAAGCTTTCCAAAAAATATTTCTTTTTGGTTTTTGAAGTTTCGAATTTCAAAAATATTTCTGCAATCTCCAAATAAAGCCCATGGGCTTTATGTCTGGTTGAAACCGACATAAAAACCATGGGCTTTATGTCTAGTTGAAACCGACATAAAGCCCATGTAAAAACGGACATTAGACCAATCGGCTTTGTGTCCGATTTAATCAGACATGGGCTTTATGCCCGTGGGCCCAATGTCATCCCACCGTTTCCGCTCAAATACGTTTTACCCTATTTGAAACAGACATAAAGCCCATGTAAAAACGGACATTAGACCAATTGGCTTTGTGTCCGATTTAATCAGACATGGGCTTTATGTCCGTGGGCCCTATGTCATCCCACCGTTTCCGCTCAAATACGTTTTACCCAATTTATACAAATATATTCGAGTTACTAAACTTATTGAATTTTATAAATTAATATAATATTTTGTAAAAGTAATAAATATTTTTTCAAAAATAAACTTATTGTTGTAAAGATTATTATTAAAATTAGATTGCGTCGTTCTTCCTTAAAGGAAGAGGCTACCTTCATTATTTAAAAAGTAAAAGGATGCTCAAAAAACGATAGTAATGGATTTTAGGTGTTTTTTCTTAAATTTAGAATCGCCTAAATGCAGATTTCGAAATAATACGAAACATGCTCTACCAGGTCTCAGGATGTTTTATTGGAACTTTAGAGCAGCGTAATCAGCAAACTCTGATATTCATGACATCTTACATGTCTTTGTTTAAAAAATGGTTTAGTAAAGATACTAAACCTTAGAAAAAGAGTTTATTTTTTATGAAATATTCTCCGAATTTTTTTTTTTGTAAAAAAAACTATTAAATGAGTGGCTTTTTACAGCTCTAAATTACATTCGAAAAACTAAACGAAGTATTTATAAATATATATTATTTCCACAATAAGATCTCCCAACCACAAAACCAGACTAAATTTTTCTAACCACAAACAGTTTTCCTTGTCTCTCGTGTCACCTAATTACACGAAAGTCACACCAATCAATAAACGTATACATAATTGAACAGCTATTGAACCACCCCTCGAAACAAATACCGTGTTCGCCCAATTGTAATTACATATATAGTCTACAATATTCCAGCCCACATAGCCCACCACAAAAAGCTCGCCACTCGGTTCGGTTATTTAAGCTATATATTTACTGATTGAATACACTTTACGTGTAATACTCGGTTATTACGGCGCCGATTAAATCAATATTTATGATATTAGAGCAGCACGGACCAAAAACACGAACATAATTTTTTTAAATTGTATGTATGCACAAGCATAAAACGCAAGAAACCTATAGTTATGTACGAAAAAATATTGTTGGGTCATTATGCGCGCACCGAGCCAAAAAAAACGATCGTGCATTGCGCTATTACACACATAAACCACATAAAGTACAGCGCATATATTTGATGTTTCACCGATGGTGTCAAATGCAGCTGATCGATGGGAACTGATTAATTTGCGCACCGCATTTATTTTTATAACACATACACGCACGCAAAACGTTGCGTCAGTGTAAAAGTGTTTTAATGTGTGTACGCAGAGGAAGCCCGCACCCCCACCACTGTGAATACCTTCGATAGGATCAGAGAAAATGTATCCATTTCCAGCTCTGCGATATTAACCAACAACAAACCAACAACAACATAAAAACAGCGCTCGCTGGCTGAGCGATTTAATTACTACAGCTCTCCTAATTTTAATGAGCGTGTTTAATTTTAGCCTAAACTATATATACTATATATATACAATTAAAAATATAGCAGTTAAATTCATGCAATGCGCATTATTTTGTTTTATAATTATATGCGCTTGTAAAGCTAATGAAACCTTTCAAAATGTGCGAAATTGGAATTTATGTAATTGCTGTGGATTTTACAGTGTATCCAATCAAAAATATTTATTATACAAATGTGGGATTGAGTTTGATTTGAGTGGGCACATGGGGAAAGTGGTGGGATAGAGGAGAGAGGGATCCAAAGCTTTTTGATGAATGTACTATTATGCGACACGCATCCGTAGAATACCACCACCGGCTTTAGAATTTCGATTGAATTATTTGCGGGATTTTCAAATAGCAATTTAGTATATATATAAATATAGATGTAGATGTTAGGGTACATTTCATAGGGTGGAGTGTTGTTTCAAATTTAATGAACTGTAAGTTTCTCTTTGGGACAAAAATATTTAATTGGTAAAAATTGCACAAAATATTGTCCCTAATTAAAAAAATGCTGAAACACATGTTCTCAACATTTTTAAAATGTATTTCACGTAACTGTCAGGTTTCTTAGGATATACTTTCTTATACTTTATTGCACAAACAATCAAATTGTACAAAAAAATATATATATTGACCAAAACAATATAAAAAACATGTTTATGACCAAACAAATAAATATATGTTTCAAAAAAAAATTAAAGTATTAAATCACATGTTCTTTTGTTTTTTTTTTCTTTATTCCCAAAAAAATTGCTTATAAATTGTTGAATATATTAAATTTCTTTTTATATGTAACAGTAATTATTTTTGTGAAAATAATAATTGTATTGTGAAAAATGAAGGCAAAAAATGTTTTTAATGAAAACAATAATAAATTACCCAAACATTTATTTGTAAAAAATAAAATAAATACCGTGCTTATAATACATTTTAAGTATTCGATGTAACAGTAGTTTTTATTGAAGATAGACTTAAGAACCTTTTTTTCTTGGTGACAATAATGTTTTTATTGTATATCAGTCATTTTTTATTAAAGCAATATTCATTAAAAAGGCACCATTTTAAATATAAGTGAAGGCCCAATAAGACAAAAATTAAATTGCTCATTAAAATGAGAACGTGACGTCAAAGAAATGTCACAATCCTTTTATTATTGTCTCATTCCATCTAATAATCATTATTGCGACCACAATATCTCATTATAAATTATTGCCTTATTAAGATAATTTTTATCTCATTTTAATGTCATGAAATAACGACCGTGTAATAACACCGTTAATGAGACAATGAGAGAAAAAAGACAAATGACAAATTGTTAGTCATACGAAAACATTTGGTGATACTTATGGAGTATATCCAAAAGAAATGTTTGAGCCATTTTGTAAAAAACTATTTTACCAAACAAAACAAGTTTATGTGAGCATTTCTATTTATTTTTGATGGCAATCCTCTAAAAATATGTTGAGTCATTTTTCATTATCCATTTGGTCAGAACGTAGCATAAATGACAACAGCTGACATTGCCGTAATTACCGTCTGAAAGCAAAGCAAAAAATTGTAGCAATAATGATAATTTAAACTGTTCTCATTATTCTTTCGTTCAAATTATGTTGAGACGGAATATTATCGTGTGATAATCATTATTTTGCATCTAATTTCAATGAAACAGCGACAATTAAAATGTAAAGATGCATGACAACTTAATGAGGTGTATTTTTGTATTTTTATCATTTTATTAACGAATTTGAATGATCGTCTTAACATTTTTTATGGATAACAAGCTTACTGTAGTTAGTTTATTTTAAAACAATAAATACGAGTATACTTGAATTCCTTTAAATGAAATGGATTTTATTTTATAAGAGTATTGGATGTGTCTGTAGGTACTACTAAAACATCTGGAGCATGTCTTTTCTTGGTAACACTTTTTTTTTACATGCACAATTTCTTTTGGTGCGTATTTATTGTATTAAGGTAAACATTTTTTTGGTGCGCATTTATTTTATTAAGGTAAACATTTTTTAAAAATCAATTGTATTTTTAAAATTCATAACATCCTATAAATACAAAATATATGCTAATAAATACAGGCAAACGGGAGACGTAAACAAATTATGTTATACACATTTAGTTCCTGCCATTTCCGCCCTAACCGTTTTTCAATTTAATGTTCGTCAATATACGACCTCTCCACCCTAATGCACATATTAAGTTGGACCGTTGCACTCGGTTATATAAATAAATTTTCTATCGAAAAGCTTGCCGAGAGGTCCGCCCCTCACGTTTGATTTTATCGGAAAATAATAATCTAACTGCATTTTCTATTGGTTTGAGCACATCAAGTAAATTTAATAATGTATATATATTACATTTTCTACGACTGCATGTTATACATATATGTACATTCGAATATATGTGGTAAGACTTTATATAATATATAGAAATATGTATGTGCTATATATTAGAAGATAGAGTATATATTATGGTTGTTTAAAACTAGCATTCGAATCCACTGGGGCACGCCGATAAGAGTCTTTCTCTCTCTGCAAACGAGCGCGGAAAACGCAGCCGTTCAACGCAGAGACAAAAGCGTTTCCGGCTGACATTCAGGAACGACGAGGAAAAATGGATAAGCGCGCGATAACATATATGTATACTATATATATACATTCACGATGACAACGACGACAAATAGAATCCTTTCCGCACACACACACACACATGTCCGCCTCGAGGCACGAAACGCACAATTAACGCATAACATGTATGCTCCCTTGTGATATAAATGTAGATATATAATTATATATGTGTTTGAGTATACTAAAGTAGATAATATATGTTCATATATATACACTATATGTATATATGTGGATGCGTATATACGCCCACGCGCGGACGCAGCTCGCACGCGATTGTATGAGCCAACCATTTATATGGGTGTACCATTTAAGCGCTAAGCAAATATAATTATATATACTTTGTATGTATATTAGATTCAAATATGTATACTCGTACATATACACACTAGCCCTAACGGAATAATGATGTGCAAACAAACAGCGCCACCGCTCGTCCTTTTACATAGATAATATGTGTCCTGGGCGTCCGTCATTTAATGGTAGAATTTGCGCTTTTCCTACGCGTGAACGCGCGCACGTCATGTGACATAATTCTAGCGAGTTCTTTGTGTGCTCTTTATATGTACATAACATATTTATATATGTTTATGTATGTAATGAGATTTATGTACTATAGTATATTTATATATAGTTTTGATGTTTACTCATGCCAGAGTGTGCTATTTTGGCATATATATATGTGTATATATCACATGCTCGAGAATACCAGTTTTATGTGTACTTTGCATGCGTCATTTCCCGCATTTGGATTTGCATCCGACAGTCGCGCCCTGAGCACACACACACACCGACACAACTGCGCGCAAAACACATATATACACACATCCACTCGCGCCCTTATTAAACACAAATAAATATGTGTGCCAAGCGCGCGAATATGTCAATTTCCTCAAACACATTTTCGTACTTAACAAAAATAACGAGTATATTATATATTTTAAATGTTCGCGCGGGAGGTATATATGCATGTAGTGTATAGTGTATAGGTACTTTGATTCCAACGAACGATTTAACTCGGGCCGCTGATGAGATCATAAAAAATACACACAGTTTTTTTATCGCAGGTTGAGTAAGTTAGGGTAATAGGAACGGGCGCCACACTGCGGAGCGTTGCTCGGAAATGTAGTGCAAAGGGCTTGTCGTGCACCCGGTTGCGCCGACAAGGGGCGCCAAGCAAATGCGAAGCAACCAGAGAAACGTAAATGTTTGACATTTACATATAAATATAAGACATTATTTTTAATATATTGCACACCAGTATGTGCGGGTGTGTGCAGCCATAGGCAAAATGATAATCTTGGGGGTTTATGATCTTTTATGAGACATTTACATTTTTTATTATTTTAAAATTATATTCATTTGTTTTGTTCAGTAAGTGCACTATCGCAGCATTTATAATATGCCGGATGTCCTGTCCGACGACACTTGAAAACACAGATAAGTAATTAATATAATGTATTCTCGTAAATAGCTTTATATTTAAATTTGATAAAGCACAAACATGTCTTTATATCTTTTTACAAATTGAATTTTTTTTTAATTGTTAACAGTTTTCCAAAAAAAAAAATCTGATATTTAGAAAAAATATAAAATCTTATAATAAGAATCTTAAATTAGGGATGGCAAAAAACATCTATGCTTCGATGAATCTATTTATAGTGAAAAAACGTAATTGCGATTCATAGATGCATCGATAATCGATTTTCAAAAAATCTAATTGAAATCAATGTTTTTTCGATGCAATTACCTACATATTTAAAATATATACATATATAATCTCAAAAGCGAATAAACTCTAAAATATAAAATCTGATTACCTCAAAAACCAAGGATTTCCAAGCGTTTAATCTCAAGGGCTGATTTTAAAACCCTAAAATATCGGAAGAAATAATCGAATAACTAAAATAATTTGAAATCTTTACCAATTATGAAGGCGTTTAGGTATTGAAATAAGATTGTTTTGAGGTTATCTGATTTTGAGATTAACGACTATTGAGATTATAAAATCTAAGGTTAATTTAATTAAGATTTTAAATCTTGATATAATACACGTTTTTGAAATTGTCTGATTTAGAGATTATGTTCTCTAATGATATTAAAAAAGAAGCAGTAAATTTGTTATTATTATTATTTAATTTGTAGATTATGCCCGCACTCGAAAATGGTTAGACTTTCATAGATAATGCCGAACATTTATGTTTTTTTTAAAGAATCTATAGAATCTATAGAATGTATTTTCGCAATTCAAAAATATACGAGTTTTATCAATTCTTATAAAAATGTATTCTTATCTATACAAAACGATTATTTTTACAAATACTTAATACACCACTCAATAAACAATTGTATTTAGTATAAATATAGACAAATTATCAATTTTAAGCGAATATCAGATAAATCCAGCAAAATTATATTATAAATCAATATAATTATATATGTATATAAATATAAAAATAACCTAATATTTTTAAATAATACTAAATTATTCATGTTTTATAACGTCGGTCTCAAATCACAGGTGTACAAACTCATAAAAACAGTTTTATTGTTAAAATAGATAAAACTAATAGTTTAGCTTCGTTTTCTATATTTTTTTTTGTTTTTGATGGTTGCAGACCTCTGATTTAAAACTGACGATATACTTATTAAAAATATATACATTTTACAGCAATCAATCAAAATGTTGATTTTTTTTTAGCCAAACAATTTACTTGAATCAATTTAAAATGACCAATGTTTATCAATTCTTATAAAAATACTATTTATTTTAATCCAGACACAATTTATTATTAAAATTGGTAAACATACTCAAATATGACTGGTAAATTTCCCGCCTTGACAAAAATGATTGATTTTCATGAATCTTTATCAATTTGTGTATTTTTTTTAATGTACTATGTCTTATACAAAAATAACTAGCCAAAATTTACAACATTCAAAAAATATTGAAAAAATTATTGATTTTTATCAATACTGAATTAATTGACATTTTAAAACTTTAATATAATTTATGCGTTTTTTGAATTAACCAAACGTTGTCTGATTAAATTTATTTAAAAATACTTGGGACCAATTTCTTCAGTCCTGATTAAATTTTAGATAATCACTGATTTGCAATAAGCTCGAATAGTTGATCGAAGAAAGATAATATCCTTATTAAAATGGCTATTACTTCTCATTTGATTAGAGATTTAATCAGAGCTAATAGAAAATCAGTAGTTAAGCAATTAATCATCGATTTTGACAGATTGAGTCAATTTACAATAGGATTTAAATGAGCGTACAATCTATATAGAGCCGATATAGCACGAGGGAATTGGGAAATCCCATAAAAATTGCCTACACTTTTACGGCATATTGAAAAATCTAGGCTAGGTCGCTGCCGTGCGAGTGCCTCGGACCCTTTTCGTAATGTAATACCGGTTCCTTATATACGCCAAAAAAAATCTCTCTTTCAAATCCATCTTTAATAAAAAAAAACTATTTGTAGAAGTATTGATACCGTCCTATTTGTCCACATCATTCACTCCAATCATCCTAAATACCTTCCTAATGTCGTCATCGGTTTATTCTATAATTACTATTTAGTTCTGACGTTTAAATTTTATCAGAAATGAAGAATTACAATCGCTGATTAATCGCCTCTATAAGACCTTAATCAGTCAAAAATGAGCAATTATCTAATCAAGTAATTACCGTTAATCAAATATTTGTTAATCAGCAAAAATATGATTAAAAATTCTGATCGGAACTCAAGAAATCCAATTTATGTTAATCGAATGACTTAATCACGGATTAAGTTTATTCAGGACTGAAGAAATTGGCCTTTAATATCATAAATTGTCACCAAATTGATTGATTTTACTAATATTGTCAATAAAAAACATAAAACAAGGCCAATTTTTTACAAAAGCTGAATTTTGAAGAATCATAATTTTGTAAAGCTAAATTTTGTCAAAGAGATTTTTTAAAAACAAAATTTAAAAAATGGGAATTTTATAAGAAGTTTCAGTATTTCGTAAAATTAAATTACCTTAGTTTTCATTATTTTGTCAAATTTTTATTTTTAACAATCTAGGCAAACCAAATAAAACATATATTTAAGTATTCCATTATTCTATATTCTTTAATAATTTTCATTATTAGAGATACATAAATATGAAATTATGTAATTTTAATCACTTTTATCAAGATCGTCTCTGCCATCATTTGTTTTCTTAGTCTTTTTTATGAACTTAGGGCCAGTTAACGTTTCTGCTTACCGGTTTCTTTAGCGGATTAATAAATACTACTTCATATTGAATTGAAATTGGTAATTTTGTAAATATCGAAAAAATACCATCACATTTTTATAAATTTTAGTAAATCAACACAAATCTGACTTCTTAAACCCCACCAATTTTTATGTTATTCATCAATCTATATAAAAGCAAAAAACTTCCATCAATTTCAAATGCAATCCTCTTCAAACTCCACATACCACCGGATACGATAATATGCATAAATCTCTAATTACTTACAATTTGTTCCTTCAAGTCTTTGGTGGCAATTGGTGACAGCCAATGGTGTATTCCCAGGTAGCGTTTCTGTACGAGTTTTAGTTGCGGTGGTCCTTGGGCGTACGGTCCACCCAGTAGGGCTCCACCGAGAGTCGCAGCATCAAGCACGACCATTGTGAATATCTTATTTAATTCTTTCGATTTCTTATACAAAGAAAATCAAACACACAATTACTGGATTGTCTCTGTATTTTTGTATTTACACAGAGCAAACAAACAAAAAAAAACAGGTGTGTTCGCGGGCACCGAAACTCACAAAACCTTTGGCATATTGTTGTCGTCTGATGCGTTGTCACATGATTTCTCGTGCGCAATTATACCGAAACACACAGGTAACACTTTGATGCGAATTAACACGAATTCTTCGTCGATCACAAAAACAAAAACACCATTGTGTTACGCCTTTGGCTACTCAGACACGCTCAAAGTGCAGCAATGCAATTGGTTGTCGTAATTACAAAATAAATGTATTTTATTTCTTGCAGAATTCTTTTAATTTTAAAATTTATGTTCTACACTCACAACGTTGATTATTACGTTTATTGCACGCGCTATTATAATTATAAAAAAACACAATGATTTAACAAACGATTTACGTGTGCACACATACACACCTTTTCCTTGTACTCGCGCAAGTGTATTTTAAGGTGCATACAGCGTGAAGCAAATGCTCATTACCTTTGCGGCAATTAAACTCACGCCCGGTTTTGTAGTTTCTTCGTTTCAGTTCTCGGATCGGACAAACGTTGTTCTTTTTCCGTTTCAAGACGCTTTGCTTGAAGTCAATTATACGACCGATGACTTTCTCTTGGATTTGTTAGGCATAAAATAAGGCATATTTGGAGAGTGTTCTATATCGTTGGATAGTTTGATGTTCTTTATGTGTTGGCAGCTGCTTTGACTTGACTTGGTAACTGGTGGTTCTGTTCGGAGGAAAATTAAGAATTAGTATACATATATGCTTGACATCTCAAGCGTTCTCCAATTTGTATACACACACACTCACACGCGCGCGAACGAACAACAAAAGATCTAACGGTATATACTGAACTGATGTATATAACAAAGTGATGATAATGGTTTATATATATAGAGAATATTTATCGTACCGTATTTCCGGCTTATCTCTCTGTCTCTTTGTCAAAGGAGCGCAGTGGCAGTCTCACACGTTTGGTTGCGTTGACGACGCGTCAAACGACGCACCAGCAAAGAATGAAAGCAATAAATCGTTTATTTGGGCCTGTAATTGACGTTGTCGATTTAGATTAGACTTTACGCAGTAACGCGCGCACACACGCACGCTTACGTCGTTATCTTTTGGTGGCGGTATTCGATAACAGAAACAAAGTGTGCGACGATGATGATGATGATGCGCGATTGAGGTTTATTTTTGCGTTTGTTTGGCTTACACTTGAGCCATTGATTGTTTGGCCGGGTAATGTATGTATATCGATTTATGGTTGCAGGTTGCGTTTTGGAGCGATAATTTCGAGCGCGCACCTTTTGATAAAGATGTAAAAAATATTGCTTTTTTAATTTTAAATGGCATTTAAAATATGTATTTAATAATAGAGTAGCTAATGTTGTGTAGCTTGAGCTTCCTCCGATTGGCCTATTCTGCATATTTTTAATTAATTCTCTCTAATTTTAAAACTATTAAAAATGAACAAAAATTGAGTTATAACCGATTTTAATCTAGATTGAAAATTCGGTCAAATGAGCTATTGAGTGAATTTCATCAATCATTAATCTGTTATTTTTAATTATAATCGAAAATCTCTCCTTTTGTTTTGGTAAATTATAATTGGTCTATTTAGCCTAGACTCTAAATAAATAAAAAATAATCAATTTTGTCAAGACTTATAGAAATCAATCAATTTTGACAAGTTTAAATAGATTACTCAAAATCTATCATTCAAATTAAAAAAAATAAGTCAATAATTAGTCACATGATGAAAATATGTAAAATGGCATAAAATCCAGATCAAATTTATTTAAATGACTTTTTTTCACGTAACAATATTTACTGATTTTCATAAAACATTTAATAAATCTGAATAAAATCAATCAATTTTTTAAAGTTTAATTAGATTTGATCAAGGTCAATCATAACAATCAATCAAAATTATTCAGATTAAGGAAAGTAAAATAATGCAAATCAAAATTATTTAACAAGATTAATGAGTATTTACCATTTGTTTTAAAGATTGATAAAAATAAGTCAATACATTAGCCATTTTTGTTTACATTATTAAAAAAATGATGAAAATCGGTAAAATGGCATGAAATCTAAATTAAATTTACATTAATGACCTTTTTTAGCTAACCAATATTCACTTATTTTTATAAAACATATTAAAAATCTATTGATCATAATAATAATAATTTATATTAGAAAAAAAAAGTCATCAATCATTTAATATTTCATATTAATGTAGATTAAAATATCTGCTTTTTGTAAAATTAGGCCAATTTTTATCCAGAGGTTATAAAACTATATGATTTTCATAAATTTGACAAAATAGTCAGATTTATTTAAACCAAAAAAACAATTAAAATTAAAATTAGGATTTTTTTTTTGTATTTTGCCTTTTTTTTAGTGTAGTTTTTAATTTTTATAATTTAAAGTAGTAAAAATATAAATTTTTACTAATCAATCATAAATTTAAAATTTTAATGATAATATAAGCCGATTATTATCAATATAAATAAGACAAATTTTAATAAAAACAAAGCGATTTTCATTAATCATCATATATGTCGCAATTCAGCCAAAAAGAATTATTAATCAATCTAGGTTTCTTAAAATGTTCATAAAAAATAGTGATTTTAACAAATTTAAACAAAAGTTTAGAATTTTTATGGCAATAATAACCGATTTTAATTATAGATAGTTTATTTTAATATAAAATAAAGCAAATTTACATCAAACGACCAAATTTCTTAAATTATGCAAAAAGAATATAATCTATAAAAAACTTTAATTTTCCACAAAAATGAGTGATTTTAATCAATGTAGAAATTTGCAACGTTCGTCAATTACAAAAAAATATATTTATTTTTAACAATCTTGAAAAAACCTCTATTTTTAAAAATAAATGAGTGATTTTGATTGATAAAGTAACAAAATGTCATATTTAAAAAATATAATAATTCTTTTGATCTGTCTACCAAAAACTTAAATTTATGATGTTATATTCATAAATTTAGTTTAAATTTTAGACAAACATGATTTATTTCGATCAAAATGGTGTGGTGAATTAATCTCAAGAGACTTAATCTCACGGCTATTGTGCATTATCGTCACCGTGAATTTTTTTTTAATAATGTGACTTAACGTCAGGAAATTGAGACTTATTCTCACGAAAAATGCTGAAAAGAGAATAAATCACAGCCTGCCTATGCATTACTCTCACGATTGTTCCTGTCGTTAAATCAATTGAGAATAAGTCACAAGCCAGTTGTGACTTATCGTCACGATATTTTTTCGTGGCATTAAGTCTCTTGAGAATAATGCACAGCGCCGATCAAACTAGAAACATAAAATATTTTATTTTATTTTTCAGCAATAATAGACCATAATAAGTTAAAACAGTTTATTCGAAAATTGATTAAAAAATAGTTAATTCGATTAAAAAACAATCTTACCAATGAAAGTTTCTATTTTTATCTAACAAGCAAAAACACATATTGGGGTTAAGAAAAATGTATCTACATCCCCATTATATTTATAATAAAATTAAATCCAACATTAAATTTCAGCTAATTTAAATTAATGCAATTTTAGAACCGTCCCCAAAATTCGACTCCAAAATCCAGTTTATTTAATATTTTTAATTAGTTATTTGTGTAATCATAATTTATCTTCCAGAAGAAACACGCACGCACATAACTACCCAACCGTAGATCCTCCATGCGGAGCAACGATAGCGCAAGCTCGATGCGTATGAAAACATGTCTTTTATTAATTACCCCAGCGAACAGCAAGCGGGTCATTATACTATTCAACACCGCGCATGAATTTGCATTACGATGCGCGCACTGCACCTCGCCTCGGACCTGCACACTCGTTGAGCATCACAACATAATAAATGCTGTCTTATGATATATATGTAATGTTCAGCACCATAGCGCTAGCGCTGCATATGTATTATGCGGTTTATGCATTATATTGTTATATATGTTACTCGGTATGCATACAAGAATCTTTATATAATAAATAGACTCTCGGAATCTCTGTGCCCGAGAGTATTTTCTGTCTACTTGTTATATGTTGAATTTTAGACTGTGAGTGTGTGTGTGTGTGGTGCAGCATAACACCGAGAAGCCCCAGCAGAGTGCGCGTTGTCAGCGCGAGACGAAAACGAAGACACTGTCCCAAGAAATGCCTAGAGTATTGCATTATATACATAGAGGAAGACGTAAAGTACTCATATATACACAGATACACCGACAGGCCGAAGGGCATTGAACCCACAAGACCTCTATGTTCGTACATAGCAAAGCATGCATTTTTCTTAGGGCATTCTGCCTACTTCTCTGAACTTCGAATACGGGCCTGCGCTATGCTTGCTGCTATGCGTTAAGAAGTTACTCTCACACACACACACATACACACATACAGAAAAAGCTGCACACAGTTCTTTTGTTTGCAGATGTTTTTTTTGTTTTTGTAAATGGAATAAAACTGGAATCTGATGGTAAATTCTGTGTATGTGGAATTGTAAGTGTATGTGTGTGTGTGATATTGCCAGTACTTCGAGATGTAGTTATGTGAACAATTACTTTATGGAAAATGGAAATATTTTTCTGCCGAGAATTGAGGTTAAATGTTATGTTGGTTGGGTGTTTTGAATGTGTGGCGTGAGATTATAAGAAAGCCGCACACACACAGTTTATTTGCAAAGGCATTCTCGAGTGGGCGCAGCAGCGTGCTCCGGATGTCTTTGGAAAATTGGATTTTTCTAAAGGTTTTTTTCCGGTTTCCGTTTTTTCTATAGAACGCCGTAAACAGAAAACGGTTTTATGGATGCACCGCAAAATGGCGGTGGCGATGGAAAAAAGGGTGTTTATTACCCAATAATATTTTATTTTACTGATTTTTAAAATTTATTGTATGATACGTTTCGAAATACGAAAACACAAAAATTTTAAGATATACATTATATAAATAGAAAAATCAGCTCATTTTATAGTTTTTGGTGTATTAAGGTGAGAAGAGTTCCAAAAAAGTATTACTATAAAAAAATATATATTTCCCATTCTATTTTCAATGGATATGGCAAACGATGTAATCTAACACCTGTTTTGGTCCCACCCTCTTTTCCCTCTTTACATTTTTTGCATCACTGCATCTTTGTATGCCTCATTTTTAAATAAAGCTTAACTCATCAAAACAAATGTTATTGAACTATTATTAATCGATTTCTAATATATCTAAGAATAAAACTACTTCAACAATAGACATATATTTATATTTAGTCTGATGTAAATATTTTGTAAGATGGCGATACTGGAAACTTTAAGCTTGCTACTGTCAGCGTCATCTGGTGATGAATTTTTCAAATGATTGTACACAAATTTAAAAAAGAGCCGAATTTGTGAAAATAATACAATTTGAATGTTTAATGGATAATCGTTTTGTTCTTTTATACCAAAGAACTATCAAAATATCCACAAGTTTAAAAGAAAATAAAAAACAGTAGACGTGTTCTCTTTTAAATCAATTGACTTAGTATACAACCACAATAACGTATAATCGAAAAGAATTGTATTCAAATATTTTTTCTAAGTGCTGTTTCTTAATTATTTTAAAAAAAATGTTTTTTTCTCTAAACCCAGGTTAAATATAAAAAACATATCAAAAATCATTATTTTCTATAAAAAAGTGACTAGGTTGAACTATAATTATTGGAAAACTGGTAGGATATTTTAAAAACCGGTTTTTGGTATTTTTTTAATAAACTGGTAAAAAAAGTATATGAAACAATTGTTAAAATAAGAAAAAAAATTAAAGTACGCATTTTTTTTTAATTCAGTTTAATGCAAAAAACAAACAAAATATCACTGACAAAAGCGTTTTCAAATATTTAATTTTTAATCTTTCCTAAAATCGCTTGGTTTAGGATAGTTTAGTAAAAACGACACAAAACTAGTAAATCTAGCATTTTCAATTTTTTTGAAGCATATATTTTTTTTAAATCCATTTTTGGAGATTTTATTTTTAAAACAAAAGTTTTTTTCTAAAATGTTTTTTAAGACCATAAATATTGTTTGTTTTGTTCCAAAATATTAAAAAAAGGTTACCCGATAAAAAAGTTTTCGTTCGGTAAACACGTATTCCAATCCCTTGGTTGAACAACAATTAAACAAACTACCAGTTTTGAATGCAGTTGTTTTTGGCTAACAATAAAGTGTGTACAAATTTGTTTAAAAAAAATAATGTAAGGTCACACAAATAAATTTTGTGTTCAAAAGAAATAATACAATTATTTTGGTAACAAAATTTATTCATCGTAACAAAAATGTATTCATTGTAAAAACTTTTTTATTGTTATCAATAATTTAATCATGGTAACAAATTTTTAATTGTACCAATTAAAAATATTTTCGAAACAATCCATTTTTATAAGGCACGATTTCATTTAAATATTTTTTTGTCTATTTTGATTTGCAAAAAAATACAAAAAATGTATGTTGCTGTTTTTTTTAAGATTTTAGAAGATTTTTTAATATTAAAAAAAAAAATTTTGGAAATAAACATTTTTCATTACTATTCAAGTATACGTTTTTTATGAAAGAGCGAAAATCAAAAACTCGGTTTATGGGCATATACACTTTTAAATTTCTATGTATAGCATATGCGTAAAGTAACAAAGCCTGTTGTGACTTCTATTTGCACAAAAGCTCTTGTGGGCTTAAATTCCTGAATGGTTTGAGGTTTAGTTCCGCGAAAATCCGAAATCCTCACACAGCGACCGAGAGAGAAAAAAGGATCTCATGATTGAAAATAAACCCTCACGTCAGGATAGTACAAAGTGCAATCAAGTTTAAATGGCCCCGGCAGTCGCACAAATCAAGCTCAAGTCTCGCTACCACCAGGATAAAGCCCTTCGTGTTTGCGCGCGTCGGGCGCTCTGCACTTTTCCGCGCCAGCGTCCGCATGCTATATACGGATCAGGCGGCAGCGAATGTCTTTCGAGGGCAGACACATCGCAATGTTTTTGCGTTTTTCCCAGCCGCGTGCGCGCGAACTCAACATCTGTTTCTGGCAATTTATATATGACACCCCCAGCTCAGACAGACCACCCCCTCACCCAGCAGGAGAAGCTTTGATAGACGCCGGCAGAGGAGAATGTGTAATTGTATAATATACATATACAGAAAACCGGTGAACATACGTTTGCAGTTGAGCAATTCTATGTTTGCTCTAGTTTTGCACGGCGAGTGCACCTGCCCTGCATTCACACACACACACACCAGTGAGATCCAAATTCGGACGGAAATCTGGAAACGTATTTTAATTGTACACCTGTGCGGGAGAATGCACACAGCTCACAGGTGTATATCAAAGACAAAAAAAAACGTGTATCACCTTGTATGAGCGTGTTTCACCTAGTTTTCAAGAGAAAACGATACTATGTATGCTCGATGCAAACTAACAGTATTTACTCGAATTATTATGCGCGCACACTTGAATGTGAGCATGTGTGGCATGTAGACGTTTTTCCGGCGCGCTCAGTATAGTGAAAACAACTTTTCCGTATCTGGCATTTGATCTGTATATTATTGGAAAATATTACAAACATATACGAATGAATATGTATACAACGCAGCTGCGACACACACACACTCACACAAAACGAAGAACTTGAATTGACTTTTCAATTGGATTTCTTTGAAACTTTTTCTCTAGCTTCTTGGTGTCTGTATGGCAAACGGCGGTTCAGGGCGATGGAGGGCGGCATCAGATGGGGCAAAAAAGGCGATTTTGCATCATCTTTGTGTCAGTCTCTGTGTGTGTGTGTGGTTGTGTGCGTGCGTTTTATATTTATCTATAAACGAACTGTCTGGCTTGCAAAACTTTTATTTGTGTCAAATGCACAATGCTCGACGGTTGCGCGTTATCTGTACTCGGAGCCAGTGCACGTAAGCCAAAAGTGTTAGGAGGGTGGGTGGTTTGACTCACACGCATCAGTACAAATATAACAATAACACAAATATTGTTATCGCGCGCATGCATATATTACATATAATCGTATATAAATGCTTATACATATATAGTATATAGAAAATACATTTTACCGCGTGTTTGCCATCATCATAAACGCCTTCGATAAGAAACGCCAAGCGCGCGCAGCATTTGCATCGCAAAAAAAAATAATGCAGTTCTGCGCTATCGACATTTTAAATGCATATAGACATAACCGCAATGTGAGAACACGAATACACTGACACAAATATAGTTCAATATACACGCATTTATACTCGTATTGTGCGCTTTTACTAGTATACACACAGACAACTTAATGGCAAAAGCCACAAATCGACTGACACAAATACGGTTTTGTGGTTTATCTTTTTCAAGAGTGCTCGAGCACACTGTAAAG
>JAAAKO020011051.1:0-17692 GCA_010015015.2 Bolitophila cinerea | reverse complement strand
ATAAAAAAACTATGCCTCTACCACCTGTTGAAAAGATCTAATCTTCGATCTAAACTCAGATATCTGTTTTTTTTTAATATTGTTATTGTAGTTAAAATTTAATAAATGTCTTTTTTAAAAAAAAGAACCGAAGTTATAGATATTTATAGCGCACTACCTGCAGAGTGGGCGAAACAAACTTGAAACTTTAAACGCGATTATTACAAAACCTTTTTTTTCGAAATTACCTTTGCGGTGGACACGATTACTAAAAAACTATTAATCTGCTCAACACCAAATTTATACCACTTATTTATTACCAGTTACTAGTCGCTAAACGAAGGATATAAAAAAAAACTTTTTTTTTTAGAGACAAAAATCGAAAAAGTTATACAAAAAGTACATTTTTTATAAATGTTTCCAAATACTTAAAAATAAAAATAAAAAAATAAATAAAAAATAAAAATAAATTTTTGATTTCAAATGAACCGTTCTCAAGATATGATGTCCACCGCAAGTCACGACAAAAAAGGCGTTCGTGGAATTCGCCTATAATTTTTGATGAAAAAACTTCAACAAGTTCTTAGAAACATGTACTATTCCACGTTGACAAAAGATTTTGAATAAATATTTTTTAAGGTGACAAAAAAAAATCGAGAAAATTTCATCTTATTGCGCGGTACAACTATATATAACCCCTTAAGCAAGTTCCCTAGAAACAAATTCAAATCTCCCGTTGCTTACAATTAAATGCATTCTATTAATGTTTTTATTTTTTTAAACTAACTATAAAGGTAATAAAATGCCCAAATTTAAAGACATTGTCTAACCCAAGCTAGCATGATGATGATGTATGGCCAAATCTCTTTTTGGCCGACTCATTTAACTATGGGAAAAGTGCTCTCAAATTATATATGACAGTATCACTTTGGTATAACTTTTTAAAACTCAATGAAAGAAAATAGAATACACCAAATAAACCATGATTTACATAAATAATAAATTATTTCTAACAGAGTATATATATATATATTTAAAAGCCATTGGAAGGCAAAACAATAAAATATAAATAGTACGTACACAATAGTTGCATTTAAAATATAAGATGATATGTGTGTATGTATCCATTTGGAATATTATATACAAATAGGATATTAGGGTGTCTGGGTAACATAGATTTACTTAGAGAATGTTAGTGCTAAAAATTCATCCTTGCGTGCCCAATACTCCGCATAGCGAACCTGAGCAAATCTAAAAAATGTTTTTTTTAATTTCCAATTCAATAAAAATCAATAATTATACTAACTGGACAAAGTCGAACTTAATACTTGAGTGCTCGGCTTGAATGAGTGCCCAAAAAGCCCAAAATAGGTGAGAGGCTAATGCGAATTGGTTCACCTGAACGTACAACCGGTGTACATCCTCTTGGCTAACCGGAGCACCATTCAAACTCGTCTCCAGGTATACTCGAAGCCAATCATATTGGAATTCTTTGGTAGGATATCGGCTGTAGTCTACGTCATCAATGCCTACAAAAATTAATATTGTAAAGAGAACTATTCTTGAAGTAACAAAACAACTTGAGTAAAAAAAACTCTACTCACCAGCAAACTCTGCAAAATGATTGCCAATGTCGAAAGCCTGAAAATTATGGCCAGCATACTCGTAATCGATAAAAGTAATGCGTCCAAGCGTCTCGTTATAGATTACATTTCCGAGCAGCAGGTCATTATGCGCAAACACAACTGGACTCTCCAAACGCTCAAGATGCGTGAAAAGTGTATAAAATTCATCACGTAGCTTCTGCACCGGCAAGAACTGCTTTTCACATCTACAATAGATATAATTTAATAAGAATATTAAATTAAATCAAATATTATATTTCAGACCCAAATAGCGTATACATATATACACAAGAAAATGACAGTCTCGTTGATGTATTATCTCGAAAATGTATACATAATTTATTTTATTATTATTGCTGCGTGTTGAAGGTTATCAATGGAAATGTGAACGTGTTAGTGTGTCATTGCGCCATCATGATATGTGTAAATTGGAAACATTACACTAAGTTTTAAATAAATAACATTGTCAGCGTCACAAGACATGCACACAACTTGCATACACATACAAATACATTCTACAGAAATGACGGTTATTTGAGATGATCGTCGGGAGTATTAGAAGTTTAGTTACCTCGCATGTATGCTGGGATCAGTAAACCGATTTGGTATCAGATCAAGGAACTGCTCGACCTTACTTTTAAGTAATGGTTCACTGGATGTACTTGAAAAAGAATAACAAGTTCGCACCTTGTGCATTTCGGCTAGCCGACGAGCAAGCAATTGCCACACAGTTGCAACACAAACTGTATCTGTGTTCAATGTGACACCAGGAACATACTCATATGCTAGTCCATTGATGAATACCGCATACAGTCGTGGTGCAAAGCCTTGGGCATGCAGCAGCTTGATGTTTCTAGTCTCAGCCTTTCTATCGATCAGCAGGTCTGTTTTGTTACCGTACACACGAATCAGTACTACATCTTCCGTTGACTGAATGGATGCTGAATTAGTGCTGGAATTTGTCGTCAATGAGATGCTGTTTACCGTGTGAAAACAGCCAACCAGTTTATTTGTAATTCCATCTGTGAACAACTGATTTAGTCATACACGTTACTTTTATAATAAAAACTAATTTTGATTATTACATCCTTGGCCATTGAATGTGGGCCCATTATGGTGCTTTGCAGTGGCTTAAGTTATTTGTTTGTCAGTAATATATTTTTATTGCTCCAATATAAATGTATTGTTATCTAGTTTTTTTATGTATATAAATCAAGCACTCGCAAGTCACAAGTAGAAGCAACAGCAAAACCATAAAAAGCCCGATTATCAATGCCCCTGCAATTTCAAATGTTATTCTAAAAAATATGATTTGAATATGAACCTTAAATTTAATGTTATCGCATTTCCATGATGGCCTGATAACCTTGAGAACCTCGCGTGCACCATCGATAACGTTGTTCTCGTCTATACTCAGTGAAAGACTAATGACATCACTGTTTTGGTGAGTATTGACGTTTGAGCTGTCTTGGAATCTTTCCGTATCCATAGCTGCGTGTGGGCTTAGATCGCGTTATATGATATGTAAAACTAATTGTTCAAATACACGTTCCACTTGCACTTCGGATGTAATAACAATTTAAAATAGTTCAAATACAAACATAAATCGATAACGGCCACAGATTCAGAGAAAATTTGCTTTGATTATAGTGCAACAATAACAACAAAATTAAATGCACAAGATAACAATAATAAACACGTCTAATCGCAATGAAGGCTGGCACTCAAGTGGCACGCAGACGCAATGGCAAGTGTCCAAGCTCCAAGCAAAGCCAAGTGCAGAACTGCAGACTCAAAATGTACGATTGCGATAGACGGGAGAGAGATAATAAATAAAAAAAACTTCAAATCGAGCTTGAAAGTGTGCGTAAGCGTAAGCTCGTCGAACAGAACAATCTCTCACGGGTCACAGCTCACATACACAAGCACACACAGATCACAGTCACAAAGAAACAGAAAGACAAAAATGAAAATAAATATAATGGTTACAAAATTTTGTTTCCTTTTTTAAAATTAGGCTAGATTTCTAATAAAATTTTACGAATATACTTAAGAATAAGATGTTTCATTTTTTATTGGTTATATTTACCTTTTTGAAAAGTTTGACGTTTAAACTGGTGGGTTGCGTTCAAAAAATTAATATCTGAAAAAGTCACAATAGTATTGTAGATTGAAAAAAAAATGATTATAATTTAAAAAAAAAGAAATAAGAATGAAAGAATGTTAATTCTTAGACATTCCAAATAAAAAAATACAATCATAAAATATAAACATTCATTCTTTAGAATAAATTTCGTAAAAATGTATGGATACCAACTATTTTTTCATTTTCATACTTTTGAGTGAGTATGTTCTATGTATTATTAATTAATGAGTAATTTACATCAACCAATCATATCGCTAGATCTTTGTGCATGTAAGATGTAAGTATTAAGTAATAAAATTACGGTCAAAAGCATTGTGAATTATTCTGAACAATGTCACTAGAAAATTGTACCTGCGCACACCACACAGCATTCGCCTTCGCCGTTATTTGTAATTCGCGCTTGAAGCTGGAACACAGTAATTATCATATAAAAACACTTCGTTAGCTGACTGTAAACATCGCTGTAAACATGTAAAATTATTTTTTAATATTATATTTTTATTCGTGGAAGTGTTTTAAGTTTAATTGGTTCGCTAAAATGAATGTATTGAAATGTTCAAATCAAGTGGTTATGCCATTCAAAGTCAAAGAAGAACCGCCTGAAGAAGATGAAAGTGCACATATTCATCATCAGTTTCACCGTCATGTGTTCGTTCCGTTCGAAGTTAAGTGCGAGAAAAATCCCGAGTCAATTAATGACGTTGACGTCGATCGGACAGTTTTACAAAGCAAAACCGTCATTACCAGCATACCAATGCCTGCCAACATTGACGGGGATACATATCTACCGGAAGAGCTGATAATCAGCTCGTCAAAGGACTCAAAAGATAAGATTAAATTGAATCCGGTTGAGAACAGTTTCGTAAATGAT
This sequence comes from Bolitophila cinerea, assembly GCA_010015015.2. Taxonomy (NCBI): domain Eukaryota; kingdom Metazoa; phylum Arthropoda; class Insecta; order Diptera; family Mycetophilidae; genus Bolitophila; species Bolitophila cinerea. The sequence goes on along the minus strand of JAAAKO020011051.1, from coordinate 13,071 downwards.
CAATCGCGTAGTATCAACCCGCTGTCTGCAATTATTGATGGGGATACATATTTACCAAATAAGCATATATTAAGTTTATCAAATGATTCAAAAGACAAGATTAGATTGTCTCAGGTCGAGCACAAGCCTATTTTCAGTATAAATTATGATCCATCGGGATCTAATATGCCAATGCCAGACAAAATCGATGGGGCTACATGTCTACCGGAAACGGTCATAATCAGTTCTTCAAAGGATTCAAAAGACAAGATTCAATCGACTCCGATCAAGCACAGTTTGGAAAATGATCATCCATCGCGTAATAGAATGCCGTTTACTGTAAACAATGACGGGGACAAGCAAATAAGTTCATCAAAGCATTCAAAAGAAAAAAATACATTGTCTTCGGTCGAAAACAAGCACAGTTTGAATAATGATCTATCGCGTAGTAGCTTGCCGATGCCTGCCAAAATCGATGGAAATACATTTCTGACAGAGAAGCTCAAAAACAGCTCGTCGAAGTATTCAAAAGATAAGCCAGGTTTTAATATTGAACGAACGGGCGTTTTATCCAAAAAAACATTCAAGTGTGATTTGTGCGATAAGAGTTTTAAGCGAAAGCAATCGCTCCGACTTCACCAAGACGTGCACTCCAAAGAAAATCTAGAACCACACAAGTGCGAATACTGTGGCAAAATGTTTACGCGTAAATATAGCCTGAAAGCGCATCAGGAACTGCACTTGAACGATACACCATTTGAGTGCGATATATGTGCGAAAAAATTTATGCGAAAGGCCTACATTATATCGCACATGCGACTGCACTCAAAGATTAAACCTTACAAGTGTACACTGTGCTCTAAGCGTTTTGCACAGTGCTCGGACTTTAAGAAGCACTGTCGATCACACACAAAGGAGCGAGCTCACGAATGTGGCGTTTGCCAACGAAAGTACACCCGTAGGGGTTCACTAACTGTTCATCTGCGCTCGCACACAAATGAGAGACCGTATAAGTGTGACTCGTGTGATATGTCTTTCAATCGTTCCGCATACTTGATTGACCACCAGAAACGACATTTACGAGAAAAAAACGAAATATAGTAAAAAAATATTTTTTTTACAATATTAAAAGCTTTGAACATGAAAACATGCCCGAAGATCAAAAGCAATATTTTTAGATATTTTATAATTTTGAACCATTTCAAAAGCAATATTTATGACATTTTACATTTTTATAATTCTTGATTAAAGTATAATAAACATAAAATAAAATACTTTTAGAATATCAAATTTATTAAGACTTCCCAATAAATCTTCCCTTTTTCCAGTTTGTTATGGCAATTCTGCGAAGTTCCTTTCGACGCGTATACTCATCGTACCACTTGTAATGGCGTTCAATGGATTCTGATGTAATTTCTGCATTTCAATAATTAGATAGATTATTATTAAATAATTTCAAGTAAAAATAGAAAATATATCGCACCTGGAAGTACTGCCTGTATGCCGGTAACAATTTGGTCCAAATTATCTTTGTATCTCGATCTTAACTTCACAAACAAATTATGCTGCTCTTCTATCCAGCCCCCCGTGTGACCGTTATGCGCCCGCAAAAAATCATCAAATTGACGTACGTCGTCACTGTCCGATTTATCGATAGGACTCCCCGAAACCCGACGCATTGTCGAGAATGCGATAGCTGGTCTCAGTTTGTATCCTTCGTGCAACAGTTCCGCCTGACCGATACCGTTTGTCAGCAGACTGCTTTCGGCTACACAAAACGCCTTTTTTAACTGTGTCAATGCGCTAAGATTTGAAACACTCAGCTCCCGGAATGCCTGATCAATGGCAACCACTTCTTCGCGATACGCCTTTGTGTTAAACCTATGCATACCAGTTGCACTGAGCATAGTGCTCTTGAATGAGTTAAGTCGACTGAGAACACCATCGAGGTCATTGCGACAGTTCAGTTTATACACTGGCAACTGAGCGTCAAGTTCTACCTTAAGATCACGGATTTCGGTTAACTGTGACGCAAAATCCAACAACCCAGAAGCATCCTGCACGTGCTTTGAGTTACCGATGATGGGCAGTTGAGACGTTTCAAGGTACTTTTGTTGAGATTTAAGTTTAAGCAGTTCGCATAGGATTGATGTTGCGGTGGGTCGCTTTTGTAAATCCATTTTATTTACTATTACTATTTGAAATGAAAGGGTAGTTTGTTTATTGTATGGAAGCATACTTTGTGGGTTTCCATGGAAACCAGACAGGCGTATGAGTAATGTATACGTATACCGTATTGTAAACAAATCGATTTTTAAAGCATTTTTGTGTTTAGTTAGGTAAACATATATGAATATTTGATTGTTATTTTTATTTTTTACGTTTGATGTTGTATTATCTTCTTTTTATATAATAAAATATGCTATAGAATGGTCAATTTTATGAGGAGGGAAGTAACATTTATTGGGTGTTATATTATAAAAGGGTAAGAAAGAAATCGGGGAACCATTATAAACTTATCAGTGTACTTTTCCGATAAAAAAACACTTGCACTCTTTAAAATACCTAAATATTTAAATAGATAATTCTGGTAAGGGAAAAGGAACAGTTTAAGAATATATGGCAGTATCATAAGATCAATTAGAATAATCAGATGAACCATATTGTGTTTTAGTTATTGACTTGATAGGATTTTCATTATCACCAAAAGATGAAAAATGACGAGCAAGTGGACAGATAATAAAAATATGGGTATTTTATATATTTATTTTAAGCATAAACTAAATCGCTCTCCAAAAAAAGGTTAAGAAAATAAAATAATAATATGCTCCTTCTTGGTAGATTTTCAATTATTCAAATCTGAATTTGAAAGTGTTTGGATGCCTACTGCATTTGACTATTAAAAAAAGACAATTAGAAGCACTGTTCCCTTTCAACCTACCCCAATACATTTTGTTTCTTCCCTCATTATAATTACCATTTTATAGCATTTATATAAATATTTTAAAAAAACAGTACCGAATTTTCTTCAAATTTATATACAACTTTTTTTTTTGGAAAACATTGAACTAAATATATAAATATATTTATTTTAAAATCCAAACAAACTTAATGGAAATAAAAAACAATATCAGGTTAATGAGATTTTAAATTATTATTATTATGTTATTAGTATTTATTTCATAACTCAAGAAATATTAAATATTTATACAGAGTTTTTGGAATTTGAATTACATTAGATACATTTATAGGTATATGTATAGGAGAAGGATATATAGTAGTGTGTTAATTTGTTTGTGTAGTTTTTTTTGTTGTTTGTGTTATGTTGGTTTATACATAAAATGAAAATAAAAATAACCGCCGGAGACGTTCCAACTATGTTGGACATCCGACTGGAAACTTTGTTCATTTTTATGTAGATGTTTTTGGTATACATAATTTAGTTTAAGACGTGGCTCGTTGCAGATAAAGTTTGACTTCTTTTTTAAATATTTGTAAAGTTGTTATAGATTTTAAATTTTGGGACAAAGCATTGTAAGATTGAGTTGATCTATTCATGGTACTGGCTGTAGCCATTAAGAATAAATTATAAAAACTGCCCATTGTAATTTACAAATTTCAAGAAAAAAAATAAATCATTTTTGAAACAACGGTAGATTTGCAGGTATATGTACTATAGTTCAAACTTCCTTTATAGATTTTATATTTTATTATAATTGGCAACAAAATATATTTCAGCTGATAAATATTTATTCCTTTAGAATGCATTAAACAGGACTTATTTTTAGTATTTTTAAAAAGTAGTATTGTTGGAAAGTTTTTTTGCCATAGTTACACCGTTGTGTGATTAGCAGATATTTACTTATTTTATTTTAAATGAACTTGTTCCGATTTAATTATACAAATATTTAATTTTTCTGTCAAACTCTAAAACGCGCCATTTTTTGGATATTTCTTGCTATATTTATAAAATTGAGAAATTTAAAAAATACAACAAAAAAACATTTTATGCAATTCATGAAATAAATACTTATCTCCTAAAATTGATTGAGTTGCAGATTTTAATAAAATTATGAAATTTATGTAATTCATTTTTTTTTTAGTTAAAAACTAAAAAAAAAACACATGTAAATTGAAAAAGTTGCCATAAAAGTAGATTACTCTGAAAATGTGCGGGAAGTTACTGAATTTATTAGAATTTAAAATAATGATTATATATACTTTGTCAAATACAACTAATAAGTATCATCAAACTAAAATATATTTTTTTAGAATGGCTCATGCCAGTGTAAACTCAGGTCATGTAAGATAAGGTTACCGGCTACTTAAAAACAATTTTCACATTTGAGACAGGTAACATAGTAATAATATTTTGAACTATTTTTTGTTTGAATCGTTGTGATGAACTTTCGGATCTTCTTCTTAAAGTTGACTGGAGCAACTCGCCGCTGTTTCGGCGCGATAGCTTTTCTGCATAATAAAATTATTTCATTACCATTTAAAAAGTGTCGAAAACGGGCATTTCAGTTTCGCGCTAAATCCCATTTGACCGGCGAAGATCAATCATTTTTTTCAATCTGTATAGAATGTACTGGGCAAGAGATGTTTTTTTGCGCGATGGAAAACTTTTCATTTTTCGGTATTTAAATTTAAAAACAGATTATTGTATTTACCTTTAATATTTGATAGTGTATCAATAATTTATGTTTGTTTGATCCACTGTCGAACATTGAAAACGGTAATATGTTTTAATTTTATATTTTAATTTTATACTTTTGTTTAACAAAAATTAGTTCAATACACGCTATTTTTCTTTAATTTGCTTACCTCGAAATCATATCACACACAAAAACACTACTTGCACCCACGCTACAAGTATTGTAACAAATTTTATTGTAGAGAATAATTTACAGTTAATTCCAAACAAGGATGTATTCAGGTTCCTATTCCTCTAGAACAAGAAATATCTCGCTTGTTCCTTTGTTTAACATGATCCACTGTAGAACAGGTCCCCCTACTTTCAACTGTAGACAAGTGTTCATTGAAATTTAAATATACCTCTGTTATTATAAAAGTTTTGGATGTGTATTGCGAGTGCCCTAAAAATTATCTCCACTATAGGAGCCGTATGAAATCTGAAATTTAAATAGCAAGGAAGATGTCGCTACGTCTACAAATTATATAAATCCTTGAGATATGTCCACATATTGCTATATAAGATAATGTTAATATAGTCCTATATTTAAAAATAAATATATATTATTTCTAAACCGACAATTCAAATCAATTATATTATAATATATTTATTATCAACATAAATGTACACAAGATTTTGTTTCACACACTATTTTGTCTATTAACTATATGTATATTTTACAATGTGGATGTGAGTGTGTGTGTTTTTTTGGTGTATATTTGAAATATGTACAATGTACACGGTTTTCTTCGTATTCACAGCTTTTTGTCAGCTTTGTATGACTGTTATTAAGAGTTTATTGATTGCATTTTTTCCTGATTTGTAAAACTCGCGCGTCTTTGTCAAAAACTTGATCTAAACTGATTTTTTTATATTTTTTTTATATAAGTTTGCCTAATAATAATTTTTTAAATGCACTTTTCGACTTTTGTACGACGCGGGATTTAATGGACGCAAATCTTTTGATTGAATTCAAATTCAATTTGGTTTCAACCCAAAATCAACCGCAATATAATTACAATGTTTAAATGTAAATATGGTAAAAGTTAGCTTTTCAAACACTGAACATGTCCTACGAGCTACACGTGTCTTCTTAATTTTACAACCTAAACATATAAATAACAAATTAAAATTATAAATGCAATGGTGCAATTTCGATTTAGGAAAGGGAGGAGGGGACGTTAAACGATAAAATGTTACGAAAAAGGGAACATTAACTTGTGGCTGTATTTAAGCTTATCGTATGCAATGATGTAAAACTTAATCAATAACAACAGCCCACGGGTGATTTGCCACTTTACCATACTGAATGTCGGATAGGGTTGAGCGGATCTCTTCGAATAGTGGTTTCTCTTGTTCCATAGTTGGGATGTGAATGTCAGTGCCCAGGTACTGGATTCGTTCAATAGGACTGACCACACAAGCGGTTCCGGCACCAAAAAGCTCAAGTAACTAAAAAAAAATAAAGAACCACAATGTTAAATATAGCATTTTTAATAATATTAAACATTAACTTACCCGCTCCTCTTTGATAAGCTTGCACACCTGTGGCATTGTTATATTGTCTTCAGTTACTTTGAGCTTGCCCCATTGACGGGTAAGATGCAAAATCGAGTTTCTAGTGATTCCGGGCAGAATTAGGCCGTTCAGTGGTGGCGTGACTAGTTCTTTTTCTATACAATATTTAATACTACATTAGAAAAAAACAGTACGAGTATTTTTAATTCCTAACTGTATTACCTCCTTGATCGTTGACAAATAACATGAAAATGTTCATAGTTCCAACCTCGGTGAGCTGATGGTCATCGCCATACAGCCACAACACTTGTTGTAAACCCTTACGCGCTGCCTCCTTTTGGACATGAATCGTCGGTGCATAGTTTGACCCCATTTTGCGGTCACCGACACCACCTGGCCAAGCGCTGCAATTCAAAACTTTAGGTTAATCTCCGGTAATGTGTTTAGTAAATTTGATCTGTTTTACCGAGTGTAGCTAGGATCAGCCAACAGTGAGACGGCACCGGAGGAGCCAGCCTTGAAGTACCCACCCACGGGACATAAAATCGTATAAAGCAATGCTGAATCGGACGAGGCAACTCCAAGGGTGGGCTAAAGGTATGAATTTTAGTGTTAGCTATACACTATATATAATCACGTTCAATAGCTATCCACTTACGTCAATTCCAATAAGAGTGGGTCTGATGTAAAGACTGGCGGATTCTGTGTGTGGTACCCACTCAGAGTCGATCGAGATTAGGCGGTTCATACACTTGATCAGTTCGACGCTGTCAAACGACGGCAAACCAGATCGAATGGCCGACTGATTCATACGGTTCATGTTCATGTCTGGTCGGAAAACTCGTATCCGCCCGTCGACACCTCGGTAGGCTTTCATGCCCTCAAACAGCTGCAAAAAAAATACATTTATATTAAGCGCAAAATTTTCCGCAATGTAAATAAATAAACAACTCGTGGCATGACGCACGCCTCTAGCTAATAGTGTTTATCATGAATCCTGACGTAATTCAAGTGCATTCGAAGGCATCTGAAAAAGCACAAAGAGACACTCACAATCTCGCCTCATTCATGATAACCTCCGCGGACGAGTAACCGCACAAATAATAATCTACGTGCACGTATAAACATGTGACATGCGTTTTTGATGTCTTTGAAAGCAAATAAACAACACATTAAACATAAAATAAATATTTCGAAATTAAAAAATCATGTAGAGCACAGGACACGTTTGGGAATATTTTGATAATGAAAAAAGCTTGTGTTTGAGGGCCTATAGAGAAATCCTTTTTTGAGGTAAAAAACCATAAACCAAACATTTTGTTTTTTATTTTTTTCGCTTATATATTTTTTTTGTAATTCATAAATTGTAATTAAAATTCCAATAAAAAATCAAATACGTGCGCTTGGAAACAAAATCTTTATCACAAATAAACTTCCGCATTTATATTTATACTTCGGCGATCCTGCAAACCGCACATTTTGTGATAACTGATAAGTGATAACAAATGTACTGCTTATCTATTATGAATACTCCGTTTACATAACTTGTTTGCAAACATATGGGACTTGCTTTGAATGTATTTTTTGGATTCCTCAATATTATTATTATATGATGTAACTGAGGTATCACGGGAGATTACGCAAGCTAGGCCCCCAGATACAGCCAGAACTTGTCTATATATAATATATATTTATATATATATATATACTCGGTATAAGGACTTTTATCAGCATTTTAAAATTATCATTTTTACCCATACGAGTTAAGCCTGTGTTTCTAAGTCGCCAAGCGTGCAAAAACAAGCGTCACACAAGAATAAATATATATAATATATATCACACCATAGCATATAAACGACAAAAACAACATTAAATAAATTAATAAATCACGCGTTTGGTTTCTCCTATAATATTATAATATATGTTTTTACTTGTTAGTGAGCCTCAAAAATATATATTTGAAAACAAATGCGAATTTAAAAGCGCGTGCATAGTAATATACTGATAAGTGATAACATGCATTTGTGCTGGTAATTACTTTAATATAATCTCGGTCGGCAAAAATTAATGAATGAGTCTCAAAATAAATATTTCTAGCGATTAGATTGTATATTTGTTAAAAGGATATAAGCTTGGAATCGCCACCTCACGGAGTAAATATTATGTTCTTAAATATTTAATATTTTATTCACTTACCTCAACGGCGTAATGCAACACTTTTGCTGCCGGGTGAATGACAAGATTTTCCATCGGCGTAATTTCGGGCTTTTGCCAGCCACCCAGGCTTTTGTGCCAGTAAATCTTCAGCATGTGATCTGTGAATGATTTTCCAAACTGCAGTACGTCTACGTCTGGCTTCGGCTGAAGTTGCGTTGGCGAAGCTAGCCGTACACGCATTTCGGTCGACTATAATTGAAAGAGAATTAACACATTTAGATATTTGTTTTCGTCATATCCATAAAAACCAAATTTAATTAGAATTAATAATTAAGTGTTTCTTAAACAGAAGTCTTAAAATATAAAGTGCCCTTGTATTTTTTTAAAAATCATAAGTAATCATATTATATTAATAATTATAATTATTAATCATAAAAAAATAATAAACAACAAGTTTTTATACAACTTATTAAATAGCCCTAATAGAAATAACAAAAAACAAAAATGCTTTGTTTCCTTTTTCTAACAAAGTATGGAAAAAAATTATCATATTTTAGATTGGTATACATATTTCTATTAGTTTCGGTGCATCTTGGATTTACTCGACATCCTCAGATGTCAAGTGTTCTACTCCTACAATACCTTGATCCGCTCCGCCCCTTCTCCTATAGGAAATTTAACCCTAGGATTAGCGGTGACCAAAAAGGTGCTTTGTTATAAATATAAAATAGGTCTGGCTAGACCTCATCGGTAATCCGAGGGTTAAATTGTATTGTTTGTAATTTTTTTGGAACAATTTATTATTATCTTAGGGATAATGAAAATGAACCATTCCTAAAGCCCTAAAATATAAAAAAATGCCTACGTATAAAAAATATTGCTTCTTTGTTTTAAAATTGTAGTAAATTATCGGGACCAAGGAAAAAATATTGCAACAGTGATTAATTTATTGCACCTTCCAAACATATTGTCACCAAAAATGTTACAATTGTTTTTTAAATATTTATGTGCAAATGTGTTTGAACAAAATGTTCATTATTTTGTGACACTTTTATATATAACTTTTTTATTTTTTCCTAATTTAACTGGCATTTAAAAATAATATATTATAAAAAAAAGTTTTTTTTATTGGCTTGTCAACACTCAACCCCCGAGTGGCGAATTATAATAATATTGTTAAATATAAATTGAAGTTAATAAAAATACATTTTTTAAATTAAATTTAATAATAAACCGTTGTAAAAAGATTCAAAAACAAAATTGTAATTAGAAATCAAAATATAAGATGATGCAAAAAAATAATCAAACAATTTTGTATGTGACCGTGCAAGAGGCGCGATAAAGGTATATACAGAAAATTGAAGATATGAATTTTGTGTAAACATTTATAATACTGAATTTCATTTGCATATACGTTGTTTTTACAAAATGCAGCTATAACAAAATACAAATCAAGCTGGTGCCAAAAAAATAACTAACCTACTATAAATCCATATTAGAATTATACAAATGCAACTGGAAGTTTGTGTGACGTCTGCGCTGCACTTAACGCGTCGCGTTGGATTGCTAAATAAGATAGCTACTAAATAATAATAAGTATACACATATTTGATACTGTTACTCTATTGTATACTACACGCAATGATAATATATTCGATATATAGTATATACAATCCAAATATACATATAATATGCATATATGGCGTCTAAATGTTAAATTAGAATATATTTCATTCAGACTATATAGGATTGTTATTCACAAAATGTGTGCATTATTATATAATAGTATTGAAATCTAATTAACCTTTTCTATAGGACAAGGCTTCACACCATCAAACAACCAAATACCATTTTTAAAGTTGTTATATGTGAAGAGCTGGCGCTTCAAAAGCTGAGTTCGTTAGATCAGCCATAACGTTTTTTCATATTATATTTAAAGAGTCGATTTAGGTACATACTTCTTCTATAAAAAATCTACTTTAAAAAAATGGAAATACGTTTTTTAATTATAAAAAAAGATGGTGCTCACCAAAGAAAGACATGCTACAAAAACATATTTTTTCGGTGAACAAAATATATTTTATTTAATGGTCGATTACTAATAATTAGGTAGACAAAATTATATTTTTTGGTGAACGCCAAAACAAATGTTTTCAAATTGTTACAAAAAAGGTCCGAGTTTCGACCTGCGTGCGTTTTTCTCTCTATTTGAAAGAATGCGGAATTTAGAAAGGAATCCAATTTGTTACAAAATAAGTTATATTTGATATAAAACTAAAAAATGGTACAAAACAATAAAATAATATTTGTTAAAAAAAAACAATATTTTTTAAATAAGAAAAGTTTTAAAGCACCTAATTAATTTATCCAATTGCACATATCATGCATGCACTATTCGACATTGACAAAACTTCTAAGGCGTGTCTTGTTTCCGCCTTTTTGTTTTTACGACCACATTTTGAAAATTGAAGGTGGCTATCACTAAAAAAGACATCTGACCGGTAAGCTACTTTTCAAGAAGATTAAATCCAAATGATTTAAACTCTTTAATAAAATAAGAGTACAATCCGTTCGTCCTTCATTACCCGGAGATGCATGAGTGGAAAGATTTTAGTGCCACAGCCAAGCTCTCCAGACCAAATGAACTCACTCAGCATTAAGATACCGATCCCCATACGCCCAGTGGTAACCCCAATCTTTTAAGGTCAGTATTATTATTTTTATTATAATTTTATTATCATGATGCCTCTGTTACAAAATAAGTTTTACAGTAAAGCTTTTTTTTTTAAATATGTGCAAAAAAACTAAAAAAGATTTTGTAACTTGTCAGAATTTGTGGTTAGTTTATACATTAACATTAACAAATGCAACAATTGAAATACTATTTTTTATTATCAAATAAAATACCTTTATTTTTTGTAAAGAAATTAAGGCTATTTTTTGGTTTTTAACACAGAAAGACAATCACTGAATTAAATGGTTTTATACATTTTATGTGATTTTTAATTTTATAAATTTTATATTAAATAACATACTACGCTTAAACATATTGGGTACTTCAGATTACAAATTAACTCCTATAACTATTAAAAAAAGGTAGAATTTTTGGTATTCAAACTCACCGAAAAAAGTCGTCCATTTTCAGAGTCGTGCTTTATGGGCAACGGCGTCGAGTGTGTGAGAGATGAATCGATGATAGTGGGATTCACAGTCTCGTACTGGTCAACCTTTGGAAGCGCCTGGGCAGACTCTCGACTGCACAAACGGACCTGTTGTTGCTGCAGGAACGACTGCAATTTGTGCTGGTTCTCCAGGACACGCCTGCACAGATGCTGCAATATAATGAAATTTTATGTTATTTTTTGAAAGAAATTAACTATAAAGATTTTTTCTGTCTGATATGTCTGGATATATTAAATTACAATTTACAGATACAATTTTAAAATATTCAGGAAGTTGGAAAATGTGCGCAAGCAAAACACAACAACAATATTACGAGATAACCTTGGTGTTCGCTGTGCATAACACAATAATTATTTATTAATAATATATTTATAATTATTTTATTATTCTTGCCAATGTTCTTCTTTGTGCCCATTCATTTCCTTGTTGGACAGTTTCACCGCAAGTTTTTCACCGGGTACAGTATCTGGTTTAATACGCGCAGAAACGTTCGTTTTTATTTAAGACAAAAACTGTATCATATAAAAAAGTGCGTCTATACATGTATGATTAGAATTACTGTTCTTATTGCATAATATTAAAAGAGAAAGAGAGTTTTAATAATTTTTCACATTTTAAGATTGTCGTTAGTCTAAACATCGAAAGATCTGCGCTACAGATTACGAGAATGCGTACAGTTTACATGTTTTGTGTTAAGGCGCTATCGGAGGTTAATGTTATTTCTAGATCGCGGTGTTTACTGCGAGTTTGTGCAGCTCTTCTATCGTATGGCATACGGCGCGACGGAAATAGATAACGGTTACAAAACACATACAAACAGGCAAAAAGCTAAAATTATAAAATGGGAAATCACGGCGGTCAGTTAGATCGGTTCAAGTTCAAGCTCGATTATACGCGGTTTGGCGCAGCGGGCTAAAAGATTCGTTTTTTTGTGGGATATTTACTCACATTCACACAAGTATGAAGAACGATATGTTTAGACACGATATATGGATGATTAATCAAAGGACAACAAAATGTCATAATATTTTATATTATTTTCAAAATTTTAGGAAAATACAAAGAAATATAGATTATATATTTTGCGTGGTCTTTAAAAAAATAATACTTTTAAAATCATTATCTGTTTTTTCTAATAATTTTTTTTTTAAATAAATGTGCACCAATTTATTAAAAATATTTAATCAAATAAATAGTTTTTACATGTATATTACAGCAAAAAACAATTGTACATATATTTTATAAAAGACTTTAGTACTAATAAATTATTCAAAACCTAATATATAAAGAATATTATCTTATGTGTGTTGATCATAAACTGTAGACCAGACGCACACTCTATATTTATTAAAATAGAATTTCGGTTTTTGCGTGCCCTTGAAAAACGTTTTCGCGTTTGCACGTGTTCGCTTGAAGCGAATTAGCGTGCTATAATGTGTGAGGAATTTATCAAGTTTTAGATAATACTTACATAAGCAACTACACGAAAATCAGACCTACAGGGCGACAACCTCTATTCGTATTATATTACTTAGTAT
>JAAAKO020011040.1:0-17693 GCA_010015015.2 Bolitophila cinerea | reverse complement strand
AATTACTGAGCAATCATTTTGAGCAACTGGATTTAAACCGGACGGCTGCCATGGTGAAACTGGATCTAAATCCGATTGGATCCGATTTTTCCTTTGTATGAGATCGGATTTAAATCCGATCCAACTGGATCCTGGTCGGGTGGGAAGTTGACAAGAACTAGTAGTTTTTAACCTGCTGCTAACTTTAAATTTTCAATTTAAAATATCCTGGGAAATTGTATTTTTAACTGCAATTCGACAGCGATATTGCCAGTTTTCAACTTTCCGATTATACTTTTTTAATAAATATTGTTATTGGTAAAGAATATGACTCTTTATCACTTTGTTCAAACGGTTGTTACTCAATTTTACACACATTTTGTATGAAAAAACCGTATTTGGGAGAAAAGACCATATTTTTTTTTTGGTATAATATACATACATATTATTTTATTTAAAAATAAATGCAATTCATATACACTTGAAATCCTAAAACTCCTCAAACAAACTTTGACATCGTAGAGTAGCCGTATATCAAACTTCAGCCATAAACAAACGTTTTTGCATGCAGATCATGGGTAAAAAACCATTAAAAGGATGTTTTCATTTTGATTTTGAATTTGTTTCTTGACTTAAAAAAGTATGACTGACACATAAAGCAAAGCGAGAAGAATTAAAAATTTGTCAAAACGCCATGTTGGGAACAAAAGTCCTTTTCAACTTGTACTATATTCGGAATTAGAGACATCTGCAAAGTTATTATCAATTGGCAGTTGTCAACCTCTCGAAATCGAAAGTTAAAAATTTAATTTTGACCGAAGAAAACGGCACTTATTTGTCCGCAACACCAAATTGTTGAAACCATCGTCTGTAAAGCATTTAATGGTTCACATTTTTAAGTGCATTTTTTAGGAGCACAATTTTTTTGGTAAGCGAATTGCAACGAGAGCAAGACTATGATCCAGATGAGCAAGCCGAAAGAGTCAAAACCGCTTTTGAATGCCGATCAGAAGATCGTGTACAATTCGTTGGTGGGACAGGTAAGACATGCGTCATTTCGTTGATTCTGGTAACCAAATTGCGTTGGCTGTTGCATCCTCTGGCAATTTTTGGAAGGAAGTCCAACTGCTGTTAAATTATCAATTAAGATGAGTGCACGATGGCGCATAAACGAGCTTTGGAGGCAGTTGACCGAACGATGAAGGATTTACGAGGTGATTTGAGACGATTTGGTTGGGCACTCCGGAGATTTTCGTCAAACACTTCCCGTCATCCCGAAATCTATTGCTACCGATGAATTTATTGCATGCCTGAGTCGCGTTGCTAAACGACCCATCGGCTACTAAATTCTTGATACAACTGCAAACGCTTAGTAATGGTAAAATTCCTTTTGATGTTTTGACTGGATTGATATCGTTCCTGGCCATTTTTTTGCAAGTTCACATGGTTGAAAGAGGAGCTCATCATCAATGTGTTCCCCGCCATTGCACAAAATTTTAAAAAAATCGGTTGGATTATTAAACGGGCTGTACTAGCAGCAAAGAATAAGGACGTGGATAGCTTGAATTTCATTATTCAAAATCAAATCGCTGGAGACATGCATTCGTACAAATCCGTTGACAGCGTGACCAACGAGGCTGAAGCAACCAACTATCCGACAAAATTTATAAACTCGCTTGATGTGCCAGGAACTCCGCCGCATTATTTTATAGGATCAATCATAATTATGTTTTAATCTAAATAATCGTAAATTGGAAAACGGTACGCGGTTGTCCGTCAAGAAACTGATGAACAATGTAATTCAAGCAACAATTATCAAGGGAATTATTCAAACTGCTCTTCCATTTCAGTTCTAGAAGATTCAGTTTTCTGAATCATCGCTTTTGCGATGACAATCAATAAATCGCAAGGCCAATCGTTGGAAGTCTGTTGGATTATTCTCGAATTTCACTACTTTTCGAACGGTCATCTGTACGTTGCCTGTTCGCGTGCTGGCAATCCGTCTTTAGTTGTTTGTTTTTGCGCCGGAAAACAATTCGAAAAACATTGTGTATCATAGCGCTCGGGTCCGCCAGTAAATAATAAAAAAATACAATTAAAGAATAATATTCTCTTCATTTTTTGCAGGATATTTAGTTTGAATATGAAGTTTATAAAAAAATATAAAACGTTTTTTTAAATTAATTTTATTAATTTTTACAGGACATTTAGAAAAAAAAACAATAAAAAATATATATTATTAAATATTTTTTCAAAATTTATTCTATTACAAAATTGCAACAAAAGAAAATTGCAACAATCATTATCTTATTTTTTTTGTATATTTTTTAAAGCAAACGTCACACATCATTTTGGCCGAATTGTGACATCCATTTAAGTCTATTAAAATAACAAAAACCAAATAAATAGAAACTTACTTCCGGTCTTTGTAGAATAAACGTTGAATGCATCTAATACGACTTTCGAATATGCATATAATAAAAACAGTAGTCACATACTCGTATTTTATATTCCCATATTCTGCCATTCCTGACACGTACATTTTCAAGCGCAGCATCTTAATTTGTAAAATTCGTTTTATTCTCAAAGCATCTCCGAGTGAACTTTTTCCTAATATTCGCGCGCGCTTCTGAAAAAAATACATACGTTACTGTCGAGAATCCCAAAAGTCAGCACTATTTCTACGCCTTTATAACACACATACACTATTTTCATGTAATATACTTTTCTTCAATTGATTTATGGCGCGAAAAGAAATTCACTCAAGAAACACACACACACACCATACGAGTACAGCGCAAAGTGTATGTGTGTGTGTATGCTCTTTGAGCTAAGGATATATGCAATTTAATCGTACGCGGATGCAATCCGGCGGCGGGTGCACTACTCGACGCAACCTGCAACACCTGCACTCCTTTGAATTGTTTTAAAAATTGTATAAACATACGTGTGCACAGATGCAAATGAAGGTTTTAATATTTAATACCGGCAGCTAGGCAAGCCAGTCGACAGAAGAAAGCAACTTTCTAACATTGACGATGATACATTTGAATTGCTGATGTGTTTCTCGAGTTGAGGGGGGAGGGGTAGACATAGGTAGGGGGGTCATCGAACGAGACATTATGCTATCTCGTGAGGGCGGTGAGCAATGGACAAATCGACACCAATTTGCATATCATAGCTTTATCGGTAGCTTCTTTGAAACCAGAAAAACGATAACAATAACCCTTATTCTGTGTGTGCACACATACACACTCACACACACACACACACACGCAAGAACGTACACCCCTACACAAGACCGTTATCGGGACAAGCTAAGGGAGAACTGCACTTTCGTTTTATTGTTTTGCTGCTTTTTGCTTTTGTATAATAGAGAAGAGATTGCAGAAGCTTCGCGTTGGTTTTGTCGCACCAATATTATGTTTGTATATATATTGTAATATATACAGAGCAGTTATGCCGGGAAATTGGGAAAAACAATGGAAAATTTGGTTTGAATTTATAGAGTATTATACACAGTAAAACCAAAATGGGTACAGTGTAATTTAAATTAGTTCGAATTTTATTATGTGTACCGTCTAAGCGATTACACCCCCACACTCGGGTTCGAGTGCACACTCTCTCGCGAAAGCTTTGCTCAACCCCATCCGGGTAATTATAATTACAGCCGGGTTTGCTTAAGACATTGTTGTGCGATCAGTGGAGCGCGTGAACCCAGCTTGTGAGCGCCTCATTTAGAGCGCGTATAGTATTTCCGAGTACACACCAACATCTACTGCTTACCCTAACCACGTTCAGCGGTGTTTTTTTTACACTGGGACGCGGGGATATTAAAAATTCGCCATGAGACTCGGAAATGAATACAACCATAAAAAACACAAACGTTTACATACACACATTTTCTTGGCCGGAAGCAACGAATCTTTTTACGCGAGGGCGCGCATAGCCGAAAGTGATTTGTGTTGCGTGCAAACGTTTTTTTTCGTCTTCTTCTTCATTCGCATATAAGTGTGTCTGGCTGTGTGTGTTTATAGCATGGTTTTATGGCTTTCGTGGCGCTCTGGCGCGGCGGAAAGGCCAACCCCATTTCTTGAACAGGGGTCGACAAAAGCCCGCGCCTTTCCGCCACACGCACGCGCGCATATTTTATTGTTTACAAGCTACGCGCACTGGTTGTATCTTGTATATTTTTATTTATATATCGATGCGATAAATCATTTAATGAAACTCCGATTTTCACCATAAATAAATTCAGTTTTGCCGGAGTTCTGGGAATTGGGGACGCATATTTCGCATTTCTTTATTTTGTTCATGTGATTTTATTGGCAAATTAAATGCTTGATGTTCATATTTATATTTTGTATATGGTGAAGTGTGGTTAAAATAAATCAATATAAGAAAAAGCAGTTTTTATTTATTTAAAAAAACTTAACCATAATGTTATTTTAAATGTTATTTAAGTAATTAAATTTATAAAAATATACTCTTTCATTTCTGCGTTTTCTAGAAAAAAATATGTTGTGCTCTAATAAATTAAAAAAGATATAACTGCTTTTTAATTCTAAACGTGCTCTTAGGTTTAATTAATGTGCTTTAGGTAATGTAGAAAAGAATGTGCTCGATATAAAAAATATTGTTGTGCTAATAATTGGGACTGGCGTAAAATATTTTGGATTGAAAAGGTTTGCATTGCCTACATTCCCTTAGAGAACATTTAATAAAAGTTAGAGCACGTTTATTAAATATTAGAGCACGTTTTTAAATTTTTAATCGGACAACATTTTATTTTTTAGCGGAATTTATTTAATTTTTATTATATATGAGCAAGATTTTTAATATAAGACAAAATTGTATTTTCGCGGTCGCTAAATTAAAAGCCCAAAAATGTCACTAAAAAAAAAAATCAACAATGTGCACAAATACATGCGCACATAGAAAATATAATAATTTATATCTGGTGACACAGTTTTTATTCATAGTAACAAACATTTACTCGTAACATTTTTTTTTTGAAACAATAATTTATTTTTGGTAATAAGAATTATGATTTATAGTAATAATTTTTTTATAATTTGCGAACAATATTTTTTTAAAAGTACTGACCAATTGCTCTTTTTGGAGTTGTCTCAATCATTTTAGAATCAATTTAGTCAACCGATATATAATTCGTTTAAGATTTCCAGAATAGACCGCACATTATTTGAACTAAACCCTCCGGTTAGGTAAAAATCAAGTGAAAAAATAAATAATACTAAAAATTCCATAATGTTAAGTCCAGCTAAAAATTAATCAAATATATTATCAATAATTGTTTAATTCTCAGACGAAACGTACAAATAAACATTCGTCAAAAATCGCTTTCTCCAGAGATGCTGGCAATTTGAAATATTTTTTTTGGTTTTCGACCGGGACTCAATTGGGTAAATAACAATTGGCTGAAATTAAAGGAAAAACAATCAAAAACCGATTCGGCCAATCGTGATTCATATCATCCGATATCATTCGGCCAATCATAATTTGGCCAAACGTATCATTCGGCCAATTGTAGCATTCGATTAAAATGAATGTAATTTTTTTGGCACCCGTTGGAGCTTTTTCCTTAAGGGTTAATGCTTATTAATATTTTTTTAAAAACCCTAAAAATTGTAATTTTTCAGCCTTTTTTAAAACTCAGTGTATCACCGAAAAAAGTGAATGGATTTGTGTTTTTTTCCAAATTGTCATTTTTTTAAAGATAAAACCCTAAGTGGCAAGTTTGATACCATATCTGAAAGGTCTCGGCAACACCTATCCAAGTAGCCACAAAGAAAAAAATACAATGTGTTGGAACTTGAAAAGTTACATTCATATAAATGAATCCCGGTCGAAAACCAAAACATATATTTTTTCAAATAACTACTATTTCTTAGGGAAGCGATTATGGACAAAATGTTATACGTAGGTTTCGTCTTAGAATTGACCGATGAAAACGTACATGCAGTTTGCCTATCGATGTATAAATCACCCTGTACAGAGTATACGCACAAGTACATTACTTGCAATACTCAGCCCATACGACTTTTAAAACTCAGAACACTCAGTTAATGATGGATTTAAGAGCAAATATCCAGTCAGACTAAGTCGGTCAAATGTACCTACTGTACCTGCCGAATTTCGGTACTCTATCTAATGGAACGAGGGAGGTAAGTTAATGTATATTAGTCAAATTTAACAAGATACAAATTAAGTCAGACAAGATCGACCAGATGAGTATATCATTGTTAAATCACTGCAATTGGGAATTAATAATAATATAAGACATTAAACAACAGCTGTAAGAAGATTGGTAAAACGAATGCGGGTCTGGAACAGATTTGCTGATGGGTCTATCTCATAAAACGGTGCTGTCGAGTGTCAAAGGAAAGATATGGCAAAGGCTTTTTAAGTACCATAACATTGGAATAAACAACACGCAGAATTCGTAATCGCATTCAACTAAGGCATCGAAAAATGTAAGGTTAAAACAGGGTAGATCCATTGAGATCAACCACCCAAACAGCGGCTGCCACGATCCACCACCTTCTAGATCGTAAGATTCAGACGGTTACAGGAAAAGATATTGAAGTTGGTAAGGTTTTAACAGACAAGGGTGAAACAAGTCGGTAGTAATATACCAAGAACTAACTCCTCCGAAATAGTTAGTAAGATAATTAAACCCTTACTGAATGCAGAACGGAAAATTATAGGTAGGTCATCGAATGAGAGTCAGGCGGTAAGAAATTACCAGAATCTGACTCTCAGAGTACTCCTGTAGATCCAAAAACTTTTACAAGAGGAGAACCCCCAAATACTTTACCTCAGGACAGAAGCGAAGAAGTAGTGGATGCGGAGTGCATAGTAACTATTGCAAACATAGAGGAGATGGAACGGAGAACGAGCCAGGTGCAATCGGAGCTAATTCTGAAGCTCATCATTGAAGCTATAGATATGGCGATCGATAGTGACTCTGGTTTTATCCCGAGGTTCCATAGAACGTCCCAACACGAATAGCATCCGCAAGGTAAAGGCAGTGGAAACTCAGTCCAAGCTATGGCTTTTGGAAGCTGTTTCGAAGTTTTGGGTATCAAATGGGAAACTGTCTGTGATTGGAATGAATGAAATTCTGGTGTCCAGAACAGTCATATTACGCATACCTCGACAACAAGATCTCACAGATGACAGGATCCGGCTAAGGTTGGAAAAGATGAACCTTGGTGTCTTGGCCACAGACTGGATCCTTAAAAAGAAAGAGGATCAAAAACGTGGCTTCTTGATAATATACGCGGCCGGGGAGTCGTCCTAAGTCTCCTTGATAGAGGAAGTGAACCACCTCTAATATCAGTCGACTAAGGCGTCGGCCACTTTCGTCAAGTTAAAAGCCATACCGGCAACCAACGATAGAATGGCGGCAATACTGCAGAGCTACGATGAGAAATCTGAGCCAAAGCGTAGCGGTGGGCACTTCGGATGTGGTGCTAACACAATAAACATGGTTTTAAATGGTTAGATCTAGGGTCGTAACAGTAGAGGTATCATTTTTATTAGATCCTCGGTAAGAAAAACTTCAACGGCTTTTGCCAATTTACCTTTTTATTTAATTAATATATACATATATAAAAAAACATTTGGGAGTGTATTAATTAATCAAAATATCTACTCAAACAATGGAACATAACAAAAATGATTACAGACTAACAATATTCTATTCCTCAGATTTGACCGCTGTAAAGAATAAGGAAAGGAGACGGAATCCAGACAGAGACAATATTACTGCATGCCTTATTCCCTGTGTCCACCATCCATATTGGTTCTACAGCGACTAGCCGAAGACGGGGAAGAAAGCAGTTATACCATATTCTAAGCATGGTTTCCAACGCACACCGCATACTATGTGGAAGCACAAACGTCAATTATAGAGGTAGGACCCTCTTTACATACATTTTATTGAAAAACTTATCGGCCATTATTCTGTACCAGGATATGAAAAGTATAGGAGGAGACTGCGTGCTCATGTCTTTAGCATATAAAGACAATACTCCAACTAACATTCTAATCTAATCTAAATAAAACATTTTAGTTAGTTTATTAAAATAATTTTAAGAAATAATCGGCTGTAGCGTAATTAGAAATTTAAATTAAATGGGATGTTTGTTCCATTTTAGGGTTTCCGATTATAAAGCTGCAGTTTTTATTATATTTTTTTATTTAGTCCTTTTTAAAAACAAAAAATCAATACTAAGACCCCAAACCTAAAAATTTAACAGGGTGGCATAAAATAGACCCCATAACATTTTCAGTACACAACATTTTAATAAAAACATAAGGCGTAAAAGAGATAAAAGAAATTATGGGAGATTTTAACAAGGTATATTTTGCCTGTCACCCTATTTTTTGCGATATTTAGCGGTTAGCATAAAAAGCAATAACTTAAAATCGCATATATTTGTAATACTTGCTTAGATTCATGTATTTGCTTTTTTATTCTATATAATATTATTTATTTTTATTATGAATACAATTTGATTAAAATACTTTCAATTTTTAAAAAATGTATGTTTAAAATACAAATTTCAAAATACTCTTTGAGTAAAACATTTTTTTAAACTGTATTTTAATGAATAAAGATTACAAATTAAACATCATTTAGTAAACATTCTATTTAGATATAATAATAGATATATCAGTATTTTAGTATTTTAAATAAATAGTATTATATAAATAGTATTTTGGTATTTAAATTACTGAAAAACTATATTGGTATTCAATTACTATAATGAAAAGTATTTTAGTATTTGAAAAATACAAAACACAAAATATTTTTTGAAATTACAGCCCCTCCCTGAAAATGTAGTAATATTAACAAAAAATAATAAAAAAAGCCTTACTCGATAAACCACATGAACCTCAAAAACCACATAAATCTGATTATCTAGTGTTTAGAAACGCAATTAAGTACATTTGACGTTGGCATAAACACTCACTTATATACGAATAAACCCTGAAGTACCCATACACATGCCATAGTTTACGACCCCTAAGTGAAAGACGACGACGCGGCGCTGCTTCGCTGAGTGCTTGCGATTGTCAAGTTTATATACGAAAGCTTTATCCAAAAGCGAGTGAACGTTCCTCGCATAACTTTAATCTCTAGTGCGCACACAAATACACGTATAGTTTTTCATTAAAAACAAGCTCGACTGTCATGCGTGTTTGAGTATGTAAATAACTCTAACTCGCACCACCACAACCTGGCAGATCTTAAGCACCTACCAAGCAAAGGAAACAGCGAGCATGTGAGCTCATACTACTATATATAAGAAAATCCCTTAACCTACACCCAACTCAACTCTTAAAATACTCGCGTGTATTTAAGCTTCATAAACATCACCTTTCGTGTCTTTTGGATTTTACAATATATATGTATATAAATATAATATACAGATACACATACCAACATACCCTTATATATATTATATTATATATATGCACTGCATACCCCGAAAATGCTTTGCATGCGCTACGCCGCTGTCACACTGTGCCCCCACACAAAACACAGGTAAAAGCTGGATGACGGGGAGGAAGCTTGCTTCATACGTACATTGCTTCAAACTACCCAGAGGGGCAGAGGGGGGTTTGTAACTGTAAGGCATGTATGTTTTGCCAGTACAGCGTGTATACTGTACATACCTATACATACTCGTACACCAGAGAAACTTATCACAAGGAAAACGACGAAAATGAGTGTATTTAACCTCGTCAGCGTTTTGCGAGTGTGCCTTTATCATAATTTGCAAAGTAGAGGTTTTCTATATAATGTATATGTATATATAGTACATAGAATACTATATGTCATGCATATACGAGAGAATGTGTGTTCCGCAACATAATAATGTTATGTGTTGTAATGTATGAGCAGGAGTGCCTATCTGTATGCATAAATATCTTTGCGAGGGTGTTTTTGGAATTGGGAGAGGGTGAGAGTGAGTGTGTGCCTATTTATGTGTGTGGTGGTCGACCAGAATTCGGAAGCTCTTTTTGCCGGTGGTTCACGACGATGCTCGCATGCGCCACACACGACGTGTTTGTAAATAAGATTAGTCGTGATGTGCTTTTTGTTGCTAGCATAGACATTTTTGGAGAGCTGGAAATTTTGAAAGTTTACAAAACCGAGCTTTTACTTATATTAGGAATTAGATGCTGTCCGCTTTGTGTTTACATGGAATTATTATGATTAAGCCGAATTGAATTGAAAATGTTTAATTTGTTTTGCTTCTGACAAAAGCTTTTGATGGAAAATTAAAAGGCAATATATACTTTAGGTGCTTATCTTTTTAACTAGTTAACTGTATAGGTTTATAATAAATATATAGAATTAGCCACTCTCTCAATTGTAGACCTCCACATTAATTGATTACAAGTATTTTAAAACAATGTTTTACCCAATGACTTCTTCCTGTTCCCAACAATCAAAGATAAATTCCGTGGTCAACGATTTGCATTGCCTGAAGAAGCGGTTAAAACGTTCAAAAACCATGTTTTAGAGCTATCATCTTCGGACTGGTCAAAGTGCTTCGAAAAATGGTTTGAGCGTATGCACAAGTGTATAAATCTTAAAGGCGAATATTTTGAAAAGCAATAAATGCATTTTTGATTTTACATATTTATTTTTTCCATATTAGGCCAGAAATATAAGTAGTCCCCTTCGTAATAACGGACTTTATTTGGATTTAAAAAAATACAATCCATTCAATGCATTGTAAAAAACTTTTAATAAATTGAAATTGAAAATAAAAATAATGGTGAATCTTCCACTAAGTTGTGCTGCTATTTTCAAGACAATCACCTTGTTCCTGTTGGCGACATAATATATTCCGCAAATTTATTTCAGATATTTTTAGCTTCATTTCCAATGTAATGTGGCAGTCGTGCTGCCTCATTGGCACTTTCACCAGGAATAGTTAATCCTTTTACTGATTTATGAATCAGCCATTGATGAAATGTACGTTTTTGATTTCCATTAGTAAATAATTGTGCCATACACACAATGCCAATTCTTGTTAGCTGTACAACATCTGCGAAAAACCATCATGTAAACGAACTTTCTAACCAAACAAAAAAAGTTGAGGTACTGGATATTTGTAATAACAT
The DNA here is from genome assembly GCA_010015015.2 of Bolitophila cinerea. Classification (NCBI taxonomy): domain Eukaryota; kingdom Metazoa; phylum Arthropoda; class Insecta; order Diptera; family Mycetophilidae; genus Bolitophila; species Bolitophila cinerea. Next base: position 6,545 of record JAAAKO020011040.1, on the reverse strand, counting down.
TATATAAAAATGGCTATTCAGTAAAAATAATTTGGATCATATGCAAACAAAAAATGATTTGCCATCCTGTAAAAAAAATCATACCAAATAAGAAAAGTTGAGGTGATGGGCATTTCATATTTTTAATATTGGCTATCAGAAAAAAAAAGAATTATATTCTAACGATTTTTATTATTTTTGTAATTTTTGCTTGCTTTTAATCTAAAAAAAGAATTGCCTGTGTGACCGTTATTCACGCAATAGGCAATCATTTCAATATTTTTCGATTTCGGCATACAATCCGTGTGATATGGTCGCAATCACGTTTGCGCAATCGGCAATCATACCCTTAATCGGCAATTTTGACGCAAGCCAAAATCGCTAAGAAATTGCTCGATTACGCAGGCCGTGTGCAAGGGAAAATTGCTAAGTGAAATGTAGGCAATCCTCACGCAAGCCTGAGCAAGCCAAAATTGCGTGATGCCGCAAGTCGTTTGACTGTAGCTTTAATCAGTAAAAAAAATACCAATTAGCTCATCAAGTGATTAAATTTAATCAAAGATTTGTTAATTAGCGAAACTACGATTAAAAAGACTGATCGGACCTCAAGAAATCTAATTTATGTTAATCGAATGACATAATAATAATTAGGATTAAGTTTAATCAGGACTGAAGAAATTGGCCCTTAGGCTGTTAATCGATGATCAGTTATTTTATTATTGAAAAATATGTTATTTTATGGGTAAATACTAAATAACTTATTTTTTACTAATAAAATAACTGATCATCGATTTAGTACTTTAAAATAATTTACGATTTATATACAGGGCTAAATAGATAAATCCGATAAATGTTACCGTTAAGAACACATTTTTAAATCAATAGAAATTAGCTATATATTTAACAGAAAACTTAATAAAATTGCCATCTGTTTTTGCAACTGCCTTGAGCCTGGTCCGGAACTGGACGCATTCCGTCTGTATCTCCTCCCAATTCATATGTGTCATTTGCTTGGTAATGGCCAGCCATAGAGACTCATTAGTGACAAAATTTCGTCTCAACTGTGCCTCAAAAGTAATAATGCAGGGGATTGCAATTGGGGATGGAAGATAACCACTAATCCGTGGACCAGTGGCAGCAAATATTTTCGCACAACTAGGCCTGAGTTTATCGGGACTTGTGAGCTGGAACAGAGTCTTCCTGGAACACGAAGTTCCTCTAAGCGGCCACGCTGTCCATCCACGGCTTTACGACCTATATAAAAACATCGATGTAAATGTCGGTGTTGATTTTCAGGACCGCTTGAAAAAAATATGACGGCATAACATCCCCTCGCTACTTAAGACGTCTAGCACCATATGAAAGAAGCCAGAAATTTCGTGTGCATTATGATTGGACCATCAGAATGGTCCTCGCATATTCAACGGTCATTTTGGCGTTTCACTTTTCTGCATTGATTAAATATTTTATAGTCCGAAAATAAGCACTAAAAACCAGAGCTTTCGTGCTTTATATCGTTCGCAGAGCTTACGCTTTAGTCTTTCGGTTGACTTAATTTTTTTAGAATAGATTTGCAGTCTCTGAGAATTAACGAATTGAAGCCAAAGTCCTAACGCACTGCTAAATATACCGTGGAATTTGATACGCCCATGGTTCCTCATTTTCTTTCCACCATCCTTATCGTTTATTTTTTTAAAGTATTTTCACTAAGGCCGGTGTTTATTTTGTAATCTGAACGCTTGCTGTGATTGGAAGATTGTAGCTCATTTTGAAATGGTTTATTTTTGTCATTAAGAGGTAAAGTTATTGAATAATAATAAATTTCATAATTTTTTTAGTTCAGTGTAATGGTAAATAAAGATGTTTAAGAAGATTTAATACAAATCACCGATTTTATGTTTTTTACAAAATTTTAAAGATATGGGTACTTGGAAAATCACTAATAATAAACATAAAAAAAAAATTGATGTTGTGTTAAGGAACCAACTAATTTTGTACCAAAACATTATTGATTTTTTCAATCAAAAAGATATAAAATAATAAAATAAGTAAGAATTTCATCAAATTTGTATTAGGAAAAGCAATAAACTTATAAGAATACATTTCAACAATATAATCTATTATTTAATAATAAAACTTATTATTTTTTGTATTTTTTTATTTCTTTTGTTTTAAATTTTTTTATTATATAATTTAAATAAATATTTTGTTTTATTTATTTTTTTCAAATATTTTATTACAATAAAATACATTAAATTATTATAATTTTAAATTTTAATATTACATTTGTATCTAAGTAATCGAATAAGAATGATTTTAGTCTTATGTTGTATTAAGATGTTTAAGATGATCTTGTACTATAATCATCAATTTTATAATTATAAAATCACAAATTATGTACTAAAAATATTGATTCTTTAAAAATGTTGCTATTTTTAATATACTTATGAGCTTTAGGAAAAGAAGGCTGAAGTCCTTATATAGCCTTCTTCATTGATCCACTATTAATCTACACATGAGATAAATTTTATTAAGACGAACCGAATAAAGAATTTTTTTTTTTTGGAAAATGTATGCGAGATAGGGTTGGGGTTATTTGCCTGTTATTATTTTTTTTTTTTTAAATCTTGTTATTCAAAATGAAGTGTTTTAAAATCTTGATTTTAAAAATGATGTTTTTCAAACTATAGTTTTTGGTCAAAAATTGTTTGTAAGATACGGAAATCGCTAAAAAAAATAATAACCATATGTTGAAATAATGATTCTGAAAAAAAACAGATTTAAAAATCAATATATTGAAATACAATTTTTAAAAACAAGATTAAAGGTCGAAACAAGATTTTGAAATACATTTTATGGCCTGATCCCAAAATCTTTAAAGGAACCAAAAACACGCATATTTAAAGTATATAAAAAAGCAAATTTCAGAAAAAAAAATCGAGAATATTTAAAATTATATATCAAATACAAACAAAAACATTTTGTATGTAATAACTTTCCGAGTTTGATAATGTACATACATACATTTTGAATATATTTTCTAAATTAGTTTTTTTTAAGCAGTATCAATCTCTTAAAAATATGTATCATTGGTTTTAGATTATTTATTATAGGTTAGTACTATAAAGTATAAATATCGATTTTAAAAATACTTAATTTACTTGCAAATACTCTCAATATTTAAGAAATTGCATAATAATATTAAAATGTAAACACAAATTATATTATTATATTATTATATTATTATTTGCAAATGCCAAAAATATATAATATTAATCATTATAATTAAAATAATAAAAATATATACTATCAATTTAAAAATATTTTATTATTTTTTTTTTATTTTTTTTAGTATTTGCAGATATAAAGAATAATATTAATATATATTAAAAATGTATTCTCTAATCTAAAAAATACATTTTATATTACCAAATATACAAAATATTTTAAATAATATATAATAAGGAGTCGCGAAATACTGTAAAATTTCGGCAATATGCGAGAAAGTTGCGTTTTTTTTAGACAATGTCTTCCTGCGCTAACATTAATTTGAAATTTAATATTTTCTATTAAATACTGTGGGATTACCAAAAATAAGAGGATTTTTGGCGAAGAAATATTTTTTTTAAATATGTTGTTTGTTTTTTTTTGTTTTTTGGTGTTTTTTCCCTAACTTTGGCCTATTTTTTGGTGTTTTTCGATATTTTTAGAAGGTTGTTAGCGCAAGAAAACCATTTCAAATATATATATATATAGTTATACATATTTTTATGTCCTTAAATTTTAACCATACCGCCAGTTTAATTAGAAAAAACACTTTGCTAACGCGACACTTTTGTTAACATGATTAATCGAAGTGGTTTGCTTCTCGACTACGAGTATATAAAAAAATAAAAAAATCTAGCTAGAACCAAAATATATGAACATTAGATACAAATTTTGATATAAAACAGTAATAATAATATTTGTCTTGTGTTTATTTTATATTGTGCTAGATTTTATCTTTAACTAAATTACCTTCCATTTGATGATATCTTGTTTGTTTTATTCCGTTTCAACACACTGGAAACATACTTGCCAACCGTATGTTAAATCTCTGTGGGCAAGTTCACACAAACTTCATAATTATAATGAAAGGGAAAAGGGTTGAACACAAAACATATATCTAACTATCAGGCAGGTAGCAGCCCCTTAAATTTAAATCTACTTTACTTGAGAAAGATATGGATTCTTTGAAAACTTCATTTTTATTTCCTTTTATTTCCTCTTATCTGGACAATTATAAGAGGAAAAAGCTCTTAAAGGAGCATACTTCCCTTTGGTCGTCAAAGGGACAGATTTTGAAAGTTTTTTTTCAAAAAAATATATCTACTACTCTTGAGTGTGACTAATATGTATAATACAATTCTTGATATGTTTATAGATATACTGAAAAGTGCCGAAGGTCTGCAAATTACCACTGCAAAAATAAAACTTAAGAAAAATACTGTTTTTAAAGCTTTCGCTTATTTTTTTAATAATAATAATAATATGTAAGATATGCTAAAATGTACCGAGTAAAATTTTTATTCTTTTCGTAGTTTTTTATTTCCATAAATTTAGAGTACTGCCAATATTAGGCAGAAACAAACGTGCAAGAGAATGTGTTGATATCTCAAAAATAAAAATCTCTACTTTAAAAATCTCAACTTTCAAAATCGTGACAAAAAAAAACTCGAAATTCAAAATTTGGATTGACTGTAATTATTATTTAATTATTAATTGACTGTTAATAATCCGCGCTTAAATCTTTATCAGATAGATTTTTTGTCGAGATTTTTTTGGTCGGCTTTTTGACCCCAACCCCATCTGCAGAGATAACAAGTTGACGTATTTTGCGGTATCTGCAAACTTAAGTCGCGATGTCCCCTCAATTTCAGACAATTACGAAAATAACCGACTAATACCCTGACAAAACTGTAATTTTCCATAAACCAATGTATTTTTGATTGTAGCTTAATGTTTTTCGCCACAACTCCTACACCAATAATTTAGGAATTTTCGGAAATTCTCAATAATTCATCATACAATCAATCCTTGAGATAACATCCATTGCAAATGTTTCCTATAACTTTTTTCTCAAACATTTAAAATATCTGATGACAAAGCTAAATAAATACACAGAAAACTTTCTTTCACGCGCTTGTATAGAAATCACTGCGGAGCTTTCGTTCGCTTCGGATTGGCTTGCATAGCAAAAGGGGGCGCGCAATGGGAGCGGGAGGGTTTTTAGTCGACGCGTCGGGTAGGGGTTGCGGTGGCGCATTGTATATATTTTTCTAAGCTTTGTGCAAGAAAACAATAAACGAAACCGCACTGCGCCGCCACCACCGCCCGCACGTCCGCCAAACGACACACAGGCACTTGACATGTATATTTAAGTTGTACGGCCAACTTTCGCAAAACTCCCCCGCACAGCCCAACTCCACCGCTTACCGCACCGTGTGTTCACGCGCCCCGTCGCAGAGAAAGTTAGCACCTGTTGAGTGTGAACCCGTACCTATACATAATTGTATACATATATATATATATATTCCGAGGCGCTAGAGATATAAAGAGTGTGTATGTGTGTGCGCCCGACGCCCACAGCCGCCGCTCTCTGCCGCCCACGCCCACCACCGCCAAGCGTAAGGTGTCGCAAGTGCGATCGTCTCGATGCCCGATGCCTTATTTTTATTGTGTTTCGCGCGTGTGGCCCAAAGATTTATTTCTATTTGTGTGTCTGTGTAGCCAAGTCTTCGAGATGTTGTATTGTTATTGGAATTGATTTCGAAATGATAAGTTTTTTATTCTACTTCTTTGAGCAACAACTTTCTGCGGCGTGCCAGAGCCGTATTTTCGCTCGGTTTTCGTTTGTGTATTGTTTGAGTTGTTGAAGGTGTATATATGCTGAGTTTGAGAGGGTTGGGGTTGGTGAGGGGATGGCGTAGACGACGACGAAGGCGTGTTGGTGGTATTGCCGGTGTGGTGGGTGTAGGTATGTACAGGATTTTAAAACGACAGCCTTGTTAACAGGTGCATTATGATTATTTAAATTCGAAAAGCTCGTATTCGCATGCGAAAGCGTTTCAAGCAAAAGCTCGTATACGTGGCAGCTCTACAACGACATTGCTGCAATATTTACGGGAGGCTCTTTCGGTTTTCCATTTGTTCGTACGTATCGAACTCTGTACAAGCCTATACGTATACACCTACACATATATAGATAGATATCCGTAGGCATCCCAGGGAGCAGTGATTTCCTTGCGTCATCATGAATTATGCACATACGTTTTGCATCTCCATCTCGTATTCTCGAGCTGCTGCTGGAATACATTTTGCCGACAGTTTTCCACAGAAGAAATAAAAAACCGAGCTGGAAAATGCGGTGTGTAGCAAAAACGTATCGTTCAGAATGTCAGACAGCGTCTGTGTGTGTGTGTGTGTGTGTGTGAGTGTGTGTGATGAAAATAAAAATAGATTTATGCTCACCGCAACATAATGATGCACTCATTCCGAGACGTACACGCACACCGATTTACTCCTTG
>JAAAKO020011029.1:0-17706 GCA_010015015.2 Bolitophila cinerea | reverse complement strand
CATACTTCAACCTCTTCAGCATCTATACAATATCGGAAACGAGAGCTTGCTAGCCAACTCAAACCGAAAATGGATTATGACAGCAGGGTGTTTAGTGAGCAAAGATACGTTGCCATCTTTCAGCCAAAAGAGAATCAAACAACTGATTTCGCAAACGAAAACGGAATGTAGAAGTATAGTAAGCGACCAAAATAATTATGCCAACCTTCAATAGCATTGTTGGTTTGTGGTAAGTTATTAATTGTCGTATCGTATTGATTCCAAGAGCGCTAATTTTTTATTTATGTTGTCGCCTATGTGGATATTGTGCAATACGTTTATCAATTCTGTCCTCAAAACAGTCGAGTACAACATTAGCTTTTTTGGAATTGTATTTGAACGGTATAGCTCTTCAAATGTTTTTAATACTTCGTCCACTGTTACAAAGACAAAGGATAGAATATATTTTATTTTAAAAGCCAATTCAGAATCAGAATCATATATTGTTTTGAGAGATTCTGCTACAAACTAGTATGGCTTTAATGAAAGAAACAGAAACTTTGTTTTGTATGGCATTCATTATTGCCTGCTCATAATCTGACATTAAAGAACATGGTCTTAGATTCGGAACATTTTTTTTAATTCGCAAAATAAGACAATGCTTTTTTGCTTGCTTCGCAGATAAAAAACAAATTACATTACAACCCTAAGACGGCGGATTGAGGGATGTGGATTGTGGACTAGTACTCTATGGCCGACACCTTTTCCAATATTTGTATCCAAAATATTGGGTGACGATAATGCACAATCGCTGTGAGATTGAGTCTCTTGAGAAGAATTCACCACACCGTTGATATTACGACATATTAAATAAACACATTCTGCAAAGCCTTGCAAAATCTCGATGGTATGTCGTATAGAGACGTACTTGAGGTTGTAAAATGCAGTAAAGTCCTCTTCTCCTATACATTTCTCGATCAGATGTCTTTTCCGGTTTAATAGTACTAATAACGGGACATTGGTGCCTACAATAATTATACAATCTCACCCAAAGATAGAAAAAGTATAGATGAGGTTTTCTTAACAGATCCTTAAATAAATATAGCAAAAAGAGTAAGAGTTGCTTTTAAGGCAAATTAGGACTCATAAAAATCAAGGATGCTTCGCGAGTGCTAAAACAAAATAAGCTTCAAGACTGGAGCAGTTCAGCATAAGCAGCACATTACCAATGATCAGACCAGTCGTTTGAACCCGTAAAATAGTTTCGTGTTTGGCCCCTATATCCCACATACGGATGGAATATAGATATGAGATATATATAAAAGTTTATGTTAATGAGTCTGCAATGGCCATAATCGGATAGTTGACAGCTGTTTACACGGCCATTGACAAAATATTGCCCGTTTTGGCAATAGTCTAAAATCAGCTAATCTGATCGTAAAATTGTAATTTAAAAAAATTAGTATCTATAAACGGACCATCATGTATAGAACATTAAATTTAAGCAAAACCTTCACCGTATAGTCCGGACCTGGCACCAAGTGAATACCGAGCTTGGTAGTCGGAAGTTGGCCACAAAAGAGGCCTGTGAAAATTGGCTCTCCGAGTTTTTTTGCCAATAGGGAAGCGAGCTTCTATAAGAGGAGCATTATAAAGTTGGCATCTCATTTGGAAGTAGTCATCGAACAAAACGGCGCATATTTGACTTAAATCGGATGATTGCAACCAATTTTATGAATAAATAAAAATTCAATAAAAATACCGCAGGACTTTTTTGACAACCTTATATTAGCTGCCCGATTCTGCCCGTTTATTTATTGTAGCTATTAAAAAAAAAAACTTTTTGAACAACACAGGATGAAGACTAACATTTTTTTATACTAACTCTTATATATTTTTTTGTGATTTTTTTATACTTAAATATAAATGTGTAATCTTTACCATATTATATTTTTTTTTCTTGTATGTAAAAAAGTTTTTAAATATTGATTATTACTCATATCATTTTATACATTCAGATTCAATATCTATTAAATAAAAATTATGTTTTTTTTTTATAAGGCTGTTTTATAGTTAAGAAACATGAGTTCATAAATTATGTATTTTGAATAAATATACTTAAAAGATCTAAAATAAAATATTTCAATAATTTTGATCGGCTAGATTGGAATTTCAACCACTGTGCATCGGTGCGACATGACATACAAATAAAGAAACCGAAGTCTACAGATTTGGATCCACTAGACATTATTCTCAAATCAAAATATTTCCGACTCGGCTAGAGATCTTAAAGCAGCAGAAATCCAACCAAAGAGATTTTTTAAGTTATATGTGATTCCTAAGAGATTTCTGCTATTCAAATAGCAATGCTCGAACAAAAATATCGGAAATAATCAAACATTTCAAAATTATTCATATACTCGTCCACACGAAATATGGCGGTGCCAACCCACCCACATCTCCTTTCCCCTAGAAATAAGTGTTTATTTATCAGCAAATGGAAAGTGTCGCGTAAAAAAACATTTTTTTGCTGGTTGCAGATAATGGACCAGCAAGCGTATTCTACCAGATTTATCACTCAATGAGTGGGCGTTTTTATACACTACATACGTGACGTCATGTGACTTATTGTGACGTCACTTATGTTGCTGATCTTTCCTGGCGCTAGAAGCTTTTTTTCAAATAAATTTGTTTCTAGTTTATGTGTGTTCGGCAGTCAGTTAACTTGTGTTTGTGAGTGCAGTCAGAATTAAGTTTAAGTTAACAGGGCTTCTGATGATTATACAGAAATAACTATAGGCGTAAGCATATTTGTGGATTTAAAAAAATATTTGTGCAGAATGCAGAATCATGTGTTATCAGTGCGATCGTTGTAGAATCGAGTGAGATTAATTAGTGATGATGATTCTGTGAAGTCCTAATTTGTCGCCGAATATTTTTTTATATTTTAGGAGTGAGAGATTTAGGGAATTGAAACTCTCTTTATTGAAACTTTAATTCAATTTCTCGTAAAAGTAATTTCGTATTCAAAATCGATTGTAAATTTCAATAAAATATAAAGCGATTCTGTAATACATTTAAGTAAGTTATAGCTAATTTGATAATTCGTTGTCAATTCATTTTGATTATTAAATATAAATTGTTAAAAAAAACTCTCCAACAAAAATATATAGAAATTTTGCCCAGTTGTCAATAATAAATAATTTGTTTATATACTTAGTCACTATAACAATATTTGTATTTTTTAATTATCCACTGTTTGGTAATACGATAATTTAAATAGAAGGCTTCTTTGTTGGTAAACATATTTTTTAAAACAAAATCATGAAATAAATTATATATTTAATTTTCCATTTTTTAAAAAATGTTTTTTTTTTTTTTTTAAATCCCGTCCAAACGAGTTGTTTTACCAAGATAAGTGGAAAGGTGGTTAAAAAACTATCAAAAAATCTAATTTAAAAGAAAGATTTAAAAAAAATGAGAACATTCAATAGATTATTTTATTAAAAACTGTTCAATTAAACAACTATAAACATTTTCTATGCTATTTAACGCTTTTGAGCTAATAATATAATAAGGGCTGATTTCTTCACCCGAGTTGGAAGTCGTTTGTACGTAACGTATGTAGAATAAAATGCTTTTGTAACAATAATTTTTTTAGTAAAATAATGTATTTTGGGTTAACATTTTTTTTAGTGACAACATTTTATTTTTAGTAAGCAAATATTTATTCATGGTAAAAAAACTTTTTTTTTTTAGTAACAATTATTCTTTCGTTGTAACAAAAAAATATTTATTGTATTTATTTTTTTAAATGGCACGAATTATTTTAACCCATGAAATAATCGGCTTTCATTCGGTATATTATAATTTGTTGTCTTTAGACAAGAAAACTGACAAGTTATGCAAATTTGATAAATTTCGTCTTTACTATCACAAGCTGCAAAAAAATACAAATTACAACAACAACGTAGCTCTATAAAATCAGCAGGCTCACAATTTAAGAGTACGCTGCTACACTAGCTTTTTATCTCGATCAATCTAAGCAATTGAACATTTGAACTGAGTTTAAACGCCGAATCTAATGTTTACATTTTTCTATGGAATTGATGAGCATATAAATGTTTGTGATATTTTTGTTCAAATAATTTTAAACATTGTTTTTACAATATTATCATAAATCAAAAAGTAACTTTTCCCCGGTTTCGATTTAGAAAGTACATTTTAGAATTTGAGATATTCTTTTAATTTTGGATTTAATTATCTGGTACCAAAAAGTCATTCGTATTTTCCATATGGCGCTCTTATATTTATATATATATATATATAGTACGTGATTTGAATTATTATATTATATTATCTTATATATATATATATATATATATATATAGCTTTATTGCGACATTGTAATAAGGTACGAAAAAAAGTATTTGGTAATTTATTATTCTTAAATAATTATTTTGTAGTACATACGGCATTTCCAAAACCTCATCAAAAATGCATTCATGTTTTGAGAATGTGTAATACATTTAAATTCACAAGCCAAATATATGCACTATAAAAACTACGATTTAAATTTTACAATATAAAAAAAAAAAATTATGTTAATAAAACACTAATACCATCAATAATAAATTTGAGTGTACAAAATAAGTATTTTCCCCATAACTATTGCGGGTTTTACCAATGATTAAATAAACACAAAAACAGCAAAAAAAAGTTTCGCTGCTAAGACAGTGCCATTCTGAACATAGACATACATTTTTATCAGTTTTTTCCTCAAAAATATATATCTGTATATATATATTCTGTAAAAAATATATGTTTTTATAATATAACTAGGGCCCGGATGTTTAGGTGATATAAAATAGTTGAATAAGTACCTAAATATGCGATAAAAAGCCGAAATATGTAAACAAACTTAAAACATATCGTCTACAAATACTCATATCATATATATTTATTTTTTTCAGCAGTGAGTTCAATGTACAAATCGTACAAAAATAAACATAACTGAATCATTTACACAAAATGGCCTATCATCAATGATTTAAGTATTTTATCCTAAGTGAACGTTAAGTTCTTTTTTAAATTAAAAAAAATGTAAAAAAGAATAAGCCTTATCTTTTTACATTTTTTTAATTAAAAAAGTCACTTATCGTCCACTAAGGATAAAATACACAAATTATTCATGACAGGCCATTTTGTGGAAATGATGCAGTCATGTTTATTTTTGTACGATTTGTACATTTTATATCACGTAAACAATTTAAACAATTTAAAGAATTAAAAAAATATCTTCAATAAAACCTTGGTAGATTTACAGCTCTTCCATTATTTCTAATAATTTCACCATTGTATTAGTGGAGCTTTTTCAGTAATGAATGTTTTTTCAATGCATTTAAATGCACACAGTTAAAAGTGCTTTTAAGGCAAATTTTTAAACTGAAAAAGTTCAATTTTTAATAATAAGTTTTTCAAAATCTTATTAAAATCGGCAACTAAATCAATTTTAGGAGATTTATTTATTTCATGAAATCGCATAAAATTGTTTTTTATTTTTCAACTTTATTAAAAGAAAGATCGAATTAGAATTAAAAGTTAAATATTATAAATAAATGGTAACAAGTTCATTTAAGATAAAATAAGTCAATATCTGCTAATCACACGAAAGTGTAACTATGACAAAAAAAATCATGTCCAACAATACTGATACTAAAAATTCGAAATGTGAAAGCTGCCAAGGAATATAGGGCTGCGCTTATAGCAAAAAATAGATTTTCTTAAGACCCTGGTGGTTTTATAGGAGTCATTTATTTAAGTTATATATTTTTAAGTCCTTTTTATATTTTGGTGCCAATTATAATAAAATTATAAAATGTATAAAGAAAATTTTAACTATTTCATTTTTTAACTGAAAACAACATTTTAATTGAAAATATACTGTTAGTATTTTTAACTGCAAACAAATGCACTAACAACACAAGCTTTTCCTAAAAACGTCATTTCTCAAAAACCTCCCCTAATACAATGATGAGTTTCTTTAGAGATCAAAGAGGAGCTTATCAGCTACGTTTTTTGAAACAAAGGTAGTTATGTTTCAAAAAACGTATGTTTTTTTCCTGAAATTGCAGTTTGTAGAAAAAATCGTAAAATATATTAAAAATTATGTGATTTTTAAATGAAATATGTGAAAACATATTTTTAATGTATTTATATACAAATATAATAAAAAAGTGAAAACAAGTATGTCTTATTTTTCTTTAAAAAAAAGTTTATTTAAATAGTGGTAAAAAGTTTCCAAAAAAATATGCATTCACTATAAAATCCGGGCCCTAATTATAACCAACAGGTGTTTATAGTTAGTAATGATTTTCTTTCGGTTTCCTGTACTTGCAGAGCGTGATACAATAGCACCCTTGAAGAAACCGTCAGCCACAATGGGAGCAAATTGTTGGGTAAAGTTTCGACTGCTCGTCTGGAAGAACTGGCTGCTACAGTCGCGTCACAAGAAGCAGACAGTCGTTGAGATTCTCGTGCCGGCAGTGTTCTGCGCGCTGTTGGTTCTCATCCGATGTCTTGTGGAACCGCATAACTTTCCCAATGATGTACACTTTAAGGCCGTCTCGATAGAAAACCTGGATCAATTGCGGTATGTGATTTTTTTTTTTTTTTTGTTTGCAACATGTATATTAGGGTGATTATTTTGAAAATTATCGGGCCGCTCCCCCTAATTTACTTCAAACACAAAAATACAATTTGTGTACATATATGTATGTTGTATGTACATATTTTTTATTGTGTTTATCCATACCTCTTTAAGGGGTGTTTTAAATTAAATTATTTATTAGGATCGAATAAATGATTTCAAAAAAATAAACTGTATCATTAGATTTAACACCGAAATATTCACGATCACGAATTTAAAATCCATTAGCTCCAAAAAATAATAATTTGAAGGTAAAATCTAAAATTTAATTATGCAGATATTTAAAAAATAAAAACATTTTTTCAATACATTTTTTTTGTCATTTTTTTTTCATACAAATTAAAAACACCCCAAAAAAAGGGACCACCAAAAAAAATATATGCATAGTGATCATGCAGCAAAACTGGACCATTTTGCGTTTTTAGTTTTTTCCGCTTCAAATTTTGCATTTCAGCCCTTTCGCCAATTAACATTTTTATAAAGAGCTTTTTGAGGGTCAGCTTGATAAAAAAAACCTGTAAAAACTGATATAATTTAATGACAAATATAGCTATTTTTGTATTATTTATCGAGAGTTAAGGCTGTGGCCGTATATTGAGTGAATCACTATTAAACATACCACCGTCCATTAGCCACTTAGATTAAAAGTGTTAATCAAAATGAAATAGCAAATGGCTAACTGTAACATTATAATAATATAAATTAAATTGTTAGTCTAAGTTGCTCTTGGATGGTGGTATTTGATGTTTGAAGAACTGGTGGATTAATAGTGATTCACTCAAAATACGGCCACAGCCTTAACTCTCGATAAATAATACAAAAAAAAAAAACGTAAAAATATAACAATACTAATATAAATAACAATCGATTCATTTAAATCCCCCAGAAATCATACGGCTGTCAATACGCCGATCAAAAACTGGAACATTGTTTACACTCCATCGAACAGTGTCCTGAACGAACTCATGCAATGTGTCTCCAGGGCTCTTAGGCTACCCGCAGCCATCGGAGTAGACACGCTAAACGACCTGGAACACAAGATTTTGGATGAACAATATTTCGTCGGAATTCAGTTTGACCATTCGAATGTAGGTATACACTAGACGTAAACATCTTCTCTCATACTTGATTTGTTTTGTTGTTGTTTTTTTCAGCTCTCTGCTTTGCCGACGGATCTCAGTTATTCAATGCGTTTTCCGAGCGATCTCCGCACTGCTACCGGAAATGATGTGACTTCGAAAAGCTGGCGCACTGACTCACTTTGGCCATTGTTACAGAAGGCTGGGCCACGTAACCTAAACGAAAGCGACGGAGGTTCGCCTCCGGGATATGTCCGCGAAGGTTTTATGGCCATTCAGAATGAAATTGCCGGTGCATACCTGTATAAAATGTCACAGCAAACGATGCCGGAAATTGTGCTACGGGTTAGTCAAAGTCCTAAAACCACTAACTACTAAATAATTTATTTTTTTAATACTTTTAATGTTCGATCGTCGTACTTCCAATTTAAACGAACGTCGATAGGACGTTACGATACAAATATATTGTTTAACTGGTTTTTTTAAAATTATAATTCTGTATACTCTTAAAATTACAGCGCTATCCGTATCCAAGCTATACGGAGGACATTTTGCTAACCGGACTTGAGCTGCTCGTCTCACTCATCGTTTTGCTGAGCTTTGTGTATCCATGCATTAACACGGTTGAGTTTATAGCCACCGAAAAGGAGAAACAACTCAAAGAAGCCATGAAAATAATGGGTCTACCGAACTGGCTACACTGGGTCGGATGGTTTTTGCGATCAATGCTCTTAATGACAATCTCTATTAGCCTAATAGTAGCCATACTAAAGGTAGGCTTTGTGTGGTTGATTGATACACCTTAATCCTTATATTATGATTATATAGATTCAATGGAATCCCGAGAATACGGCGTCCGTGTTCACACACAGTGATTGGACTGCCCTGTGGGTGTTTCTGTTCGTGTTCAGCATTGCCACCACAATGTACTGCTTCATGCTGAGTGTATTCTTTTCCAAGGCAAACACAGCGGCCGCAGTGGCTGGTCTCGTCTGGTTTCTGCTCTATGCTCCGTACACATTTACGCAAGATACCTACGAGCAATTAACGCTCATCCAGAAGCTGCTAATGTCACTGTTGTCTAACACTGGCATGGCGTTCGGATTCAGATTGATCTTGCGATTTGAGGGTACCGGAGAGGGTTTACAATGGTCAAATATGTGGCAATCGGTTACCATTGATGATAATCTCTCGATTGGCTTGATCATGATCATGTTGCTGGTGTGTTCCGTAATGTATTTACTGATAACACTGTATGTGGAGCAAGTGTATCCGGGTGAGTACGGTGTCCCGGAGTGTTGGTATTTTCCGTTGACGAAATCGTTTTGGTTTGGAGAGTCAGACAAGACTGGCGTTGAAGATTTTTCGCAACAATCGATTCAAAAGGACCACTTTGAAGAAGATCCGATTAATAAGATCGCTGGCATTCGAGTACAAGGACTTCGAAAGATATACCCGAATCGTCGAGTAGCTGTACAGAGTTTGTGGTTGAATATGTTTGACGATGAGATAACGGTACTGCTGGGTCATAACGGTGCTGGCAAAACAACGACCATGGCCATGTTGACTGGTATGTTTTCACCGACAAGCGGAACAGCGATTATCAATGGAAAAGATATCCGAACGGACATTCATGGCGCTCGGAACTCATTGGGCTTGTGTCCACAGCATAATATTCTATTCGATAATCTCACAGTACGCGAGCACATTGTGTTCTACAGTAGACTGAAGGGACTCGATTCGGAAGCCGTCGAAAAGGAGGTACAAAAGTATGTGAAACTTATCGATCTCGAGCCAAAAATAAATGCCCTGTCATCGACGTTATCAGGAGGCATGAAACGCAAGCTATCGGTTTGCGTGGCGTTTTGCGGTGGTAGTAAGGTGGTACTGTGTGATGAACCAACATCTGGCATGGATCCAGCGGCCAGGCGAGCTTTGTGGGATGTACTTAAAGAAGAGAAGAAAGGACGCACTGTACTGTTGTCTACACATTTTATGGATGAAGCAGACGTACTTGGCGATCGCATCGCTATCATGGCAAATGGAGAGCTCAAATGTGCCGGATCGTCGTATTTTTTGAAAAAGAAATTTGGAGTTGGCTATCATTTGATCTGCGTAAAGGATGCGCATTGTAATACAGAAGCAATTACGACTTTGTTGCGCCAGTACGTAAAGGATGTCAAGGTTGAGAGCGATATCGGGACAGAGCTCTCGTATTTGTTGTCGGATGCAAGCTCACAGTCTTTTCAGGAAATGTTTGAGGAACTAGAGAGCCGGAGCCAGGAGTTGGGTGTGAACAGTTATGGTGTATCGTTGACAACGTTGGAGGAGGTGTTCCTAAAGGTCGGTACGGATACAGTAAAACAAGACTTTCAGGTAATGTCTATTGGAAATGGAGATGTCGACAACGTCGGTATCTGTGAATCGGATCAATCAGGTAACATTAAAAAAAATATTTGTGTTAATTTCCAAAAGTTTTAAAATGTTTTGCATCCTTAGTTAACTATGCCGAAGACGTTAGGCTGCTGACCGGAGTTAGCCTGATCCGAAACCAGATAATTGCTATGTTCAAGAAGAAATTTTTGCAGACTTCACGGAGCTGGTTAATGATGTTAATACAGATCATTATTCCGGTTGTATTTATTATTATAACAATTCTGGCCCAACGAGCGCGTGCATGGTTTTTTGATTTACCTGCGTTGCGAATGAACTTGAATGTATACCAGAAGAGTGTGACCATTCTAGAGCGAAGTTTAATGCCAGACTTGAATGGAGTTTGTATATTCAATCGGTTGGTTTAATATATTTTGGAAAATCAATCTATTATTTATATTGATGACTTCTTCGTTATACTGCAGATACGCCAACGAGTACGAGAATCTTTTCAAAGACCTCCCACGATCGTCATCTCTGCACGTTGTCAACCACCAAATGGATGGATACTTTTTGCGTCTTGCTAAGACAATACTGGTTCGATTGAATGCACAGTATTTGGTGGGCGCAACAATTTTGCCGGAATCGAATAGACTGACAGCTTGGTTCAATAATCAACCATACCACACGGCACCGTTATCATTGAGCCTTCTGCATAATGCCATTCTTCGCACCCACCTGGGACCAGGACACAGGATCAATGTCACAAATTCACCGTTTCCGTACACTACCGAAACACGAATTCAGATGTTGGATTCGGGCTATACGATAGGATTTCCTTTGGCAGCAAACGTTGGATTTGCCATGGCTTTTGTGGCATCATTCTATATACTGTTTTATATCAAGGTTAGATTCTTTTATCGATATTATTGTGATCTTTTGAAATTAATTTAATTTATTTTTTAGGAACGCGAAAGTCGTTCGAAACTTTTGCAGTTTGTAAGTGGTGTAAACGTGCTGACTTTCTGGTTGACCGCTTTTCTGTGGGACTTTTTCACATACATGGTTACGGTGCTGTGTCTGCTTGCCACATTCGCTGTGTTTCAAGAAAGCGGTTGGTCCACACCCACGGAAATCGGACGCATTGCAATTATACTGTCGTCGTTTGGATTTGCTGTGCTACCGATCACGTTTATCGCTTCGAAGTTATTTTCGGTACCGACCAGCGGCTTCACCAGAATGACCATGTTTTATATATTTACAGGTGATTTAAAAAAATATATTTTAGGATTTTTATGACATGTGAATTATTATTATTTAAAAGGGTTGTTATTAGTCTGTTGACCGATATAGTCCCATTTTGGACTTCTTCGGCGCTGATATGCCCAAAGAAATTCTTTGTTGGTCTTTTGTATTTTTTTTAGTTCCATACATTTTTTGTCCATGTCCACAAAACGGTGTAAAGACTCTGCCATATTGGGATTAAACATACGCAAACAATCCATTGATCATAATCTATTGATCACTATTGCGTTTGTAAGTAAAGGTTGCAGCTCATCTTGGGGATAGCTTTCTTATATCCTGATCCCATATGGCCAACACCCAATTGTTTCAAAGGTGGTACTGGTGTATGAGTATGTCCATAGTATTTTTGAAGCTTTTCTTTGTGTTGTTTTTTTTTCTTTTTCGCCGGTACACCAAAGTAACTGACGCTGCTTGCGTCCACTGATATTGTGATCACCCTAAAATAAAATTGTTGGTTTGGGTTTTTAAATTCTATAAGACGTTCGATTTATTGGTAGTTTTTTTTTTGTTTCTTTGTTGTGCCTGAATTTGTGATTTTTTTTTACTTTTTTTGAATTTCTGTAGTAAGGGTTGACAATAAATATATTTAGTTCCTCGTACAAACATATATACTAGATATTTTTTGGTTATTAAAATCAAATTGGTTCCTAAATCTATTTTATGCTTACTTTCAGGCATGGCATTGTTCTTCATTGTCTTCATTATGTCTTTAGAGATTTTCGATCTAAAGCACCTGGCCGATGGCTTGACATGGTTGTTCATGGTGTGCCCACATTTTGCTCTCAGCCACAGCCTGTTCTATTTGAGCAAGGTAAACTCCTTGAATCATTTGTGCCAGATGCGTTGTGACCAGATTCCGTCATGCAATAAGGAGCTGATGTGTAGTCTCCTTCCTTGCTGTAGTAAGTATATGCTTCTGGTCTTTCTAGATTCTCTTCATTGAAATTTGTCACCTATTCGCAGATGACAATTACTTCTCCTGGGATGAACCGGGCGTTGGCAGGAACGTTGTCTACATGCTGGCCACCGGATCAGTGTGTTTTATAATTTTGCTGATGATCGAATACCGAATTGTTTCTTCAATTATTTATAAAATCCGGACAGCCATTCAGAAACCTTTTACACCAATTGCTGAGAGTGTATGGGAAACTGATGTGCTGGAGGAACATAATCGCGTCAGTTTTATGTCAAAGATGGAAATTGAATCAAACAATTTGGTTTTAAAAGATATGACCAAATTGTACGGAAGCTTTGTAGCAGTTAATCAGATGTCCGTTGGAGTGGATAGGTATTAATATTTAATTTTAAATTATATTGTAAATCCTGACTATTATTATTGTCCATCACTGTTTATTATAGCGCTGAGTGTTTTGGACTGCTAGGCATCAATGGAGCCGGAAAGACTTCAACGTTTAAGGTGCTAACAGGCGATGAGAAAATATCCTATGGTGAGGCCTGGGTTCGCGGACTGAGTCTGAAGAGCAATATGAACAAAGTGCATCAGATGATCGGTTACTGTCCCCAGTTTGATGCTCTCATCGAAGACCTCACTGGTCGCGAAAACCTGGAAATGTTCTGTCTTCTGCGGGGCATCCCTTGGAGTAGAATAAAACTTACGTCCGAACAGCTTTCGAATGATCTTAATTTCGCAAAGCACATCGACAAAAAGGTGCGAGAGTACAGCGGTGGCAACAAGCGAAAGCTCAGCATCGCTGTAGCACTAATTGGAAATCCAGCTGTTGTGTATCTGGATGAACCAACAACCGGCATGGATCCGGGTGCTAAACGACTACTCTGGAATATGGTGTGCAAGATTCGAAAGGCTGGCATGTCAATTGTGCTGACGTCGCACAGCATGGACGAGTGTGAGGCATTGTGTACCCGTCTGGCGATCATGGTGAACGGAGAGTTCAAGTGTATTGGTTCGGTGCAGCATCTCAAGAACAAATTCTCCATGGGGTACACTCTTGTGATAAAGTTGAAGAAGAGCAACACTAGTTTGAAGACAACGTGTTTGAGAAAACCATTTTTTAGGCGAAACACTTTGATGATGTCATACGAGTAAGAATATTTATGATCATTACAATTTACGATTGAGCCAAACAATTAAAAAAATGTTTGTTATCTCTTATTTGGCACAAGTTGTGAAATTATTCAGGTCGTATATACGTTATGTGCAAGAAAGTTAACCATATGTCTTGTATTTCACGTTTAATTGTTTCCGACCATTTCATTAGATTTGTTTAAATATTTATAATTTTTAATAATTTATTTTAGATGTATTGTTGAAACATTTTAAATATTTTATAGACTATACGAACAACTCAATTCCCAATTGTCTCGAAATCCATTTAACGGTGACATCAAGGATTTCATTTCAAGCAATTTCAATGGATCAGTGCTACAGTGAGAAAACGTCCTTTTTAATTACCTTTCTAATTTAATTTTAAAATATTAAACCATAAACTTTTTTAGGGAACAATACCAGGAAATGCTCACCTACTACATACCGAATACGAAGCTGAAGTGGTCAAAGATGTTTGGTCTGATGGAGCAGGCAAAGATCCAGTTTAACATTGAAGACTACTCCCTTGGTCAGACGACGTTAGAGCAAGTGTTTCTCTCATTTTCAAAGCATCAGCGTGACGAAGTTGTGAAGCAATCATAAGAAAGCGTATTTTAGTTTTTAAGTTTTTAAATTATACTATCGTAGATAGCGTTTATTGTGTTAATCAAATTTACCAAAGATGAAAACTATTGAAAGCTGTCTGTAACTTTTACATTCACAAAGAGAACGACATTTTTCATTTTGTAAGCATAAATCAAGAAAATAAGACTACATTGGTTCAGCGCATTGCCTTTAATTAGTAAATAATCACAGTTTAGTGTTTGTTATTTTATAATAATATCCGAAACGACTAGCAATACATACAATACTGCATGATAGATACAAATATTATTTAATATTTTGTGTAGGTTTAAAACTATAATTTAATATATTTTGTATCGCATTAATATTGCTTTAAGTAAACATTTCATTGATTTTTGAATAATTAGTTTTCTGTAATAATAATATTAACTGGGAGCTTTTTTAAACTTTTATTAGAGACATTTTACAAAAAAAACAAAGATTTTAAACAAACACCGACCGAAGAGCGGCTGTCCATGTTGTTTTGTGCCTCCTCAACCGAAGGAACACATTTGAAGGTGAACGTTTCTTTTTTGTCTTTCTTATTCGCTATTTCTTTCTCTTTTTACTCCCTCCCTCAAAAGAGTTTATTTATATCTCTTTCTATCTATTACTCTCTCTCTCTCTCTGTATATATATATCATTTTTTTTTTATTTATATGCTTTTAATTAACACCACTCCTTTGTTCCCAATTCTTGCATATACGACTATATTTACCATGTATTATCTCTCCTAAAGGCGACCCCAAATATATCCATTTTTTCTCCTATCTCCCGAAAGCGAATACCTATCTCTACTTAAGACCTGAGTTAAGATGCACTTAACTTTAACATATTAAACGATTAGTTAAATTTAGTACCTATTTTATAGAACGTATTTTCCATCTTTAGATTTAAACGATTATTTAAAAAGTGCGCGTAATTTATGCATGAGACAAACATTATAATCATTTTGAATTTTGTCTCTAATTTTTATTCTCCTCTGGCAACTCTCTTGAAATGACATCTCCCTTGCGACTATTGTGAACTTTATATTAATAATTAGCTGTCATGTGTCAGAAACAAAACTAAAATTTCATACATTCTCGGTAGGTGTGCGAACAGATTTTTTTTTAATTTTTCAAACCAACATAAAAAACGATTGCACTTTAGCGCAATATTTCTTTTTCTTTGCCGTGTCGAAATAATTTGTAAGTAGAAAACCGCGTTTACAAATTGTTAGCGAGCAGCGCAGTAATATTGTTTTTATTCTGTCCTAATAAAATGAATACATAACCTAAAAAAAAATTATACGAAAGTCAATTATCCTGTAAACACAAATTTTGTGCTAGAAGAATGATGAGATTATATAAATCTCATGCTTAATACGGTATGTGTGCTTGAATAACTATCAATAACTATCTGTTTGTTTCTGCACACAGATCATCAAGCAATGGCCGCTACTGGACGTACATTCCAGAAACTTTTCGTCGGAAATTTACCGTGGACCGTTGGACACCGAGAGTTGCGCAACTACTTCAATGAATTTGGCCGTGTCATCTCGGCCAACGTAATCTTCGACAAGAACACCGGCTGCTCCAAGGGCTACGGATTCGTGGTGTTCAGCAGCAAAGCGGTCCTAGAGAAACTCGAGAACAAACCAAAGCTATTCCTCGAAGGGCAGAATCTAAATATTCAGCCGTCCGAATAAAGTTTAACGCTCGTTTAGTTTTATAGTCATCTAAGTTTTTTTTCTATAAGTGTTAGTTTACAACAGAACAATATTGTGTAGTGAATCAAGTAAAATAACAACAACAACAACAACATAAATCATGTCAGATTTCGAAGATGATGACGACGATGTTTTGGAGCAGCAATTTCATAGAGCCGCTGAGTACTTGCAATCGAAAGCCGGCGGCATAGACCAAGGAACACTGTTAACCATATACGGTCTGTACAAACAGAGTACAGTGGGACCGTGTAACATTGCCAAACCGGGTGTCTTTAGTTTGCAAGCAAAGGCCAAATGGAACGCCTGGAATGATATTCGAGATACTTCTACCGAAGACGCAATGCTAGCGTATGTCGAGCTCATCACAAAACTGTTTCCGGACTGGGACAAAAGCAATGCGGAGAAACAACTGTGGGTCTCGGTGTCACGGCCCAAGGTCGATCCAGCCGATGAAATTGCAGAAGCCGACAAGACCTATTTTGATCTCGTACGCGACGGCAATTGCGAACAGTTGGGAAAGTATCTAGTACGATCTCGACCAGAGTTAAATTGTCGCGATGAGTTCGGAATGTGTGCGGTGCACTGGGCCGCCGATCGGGGTCATGCGAACGCATTGCGATTGCTTTTGGCTCGCAAAAATAATGTGAATCAATTGGATGCCGATGGTCAGACTGCTCTGCATTATGCGGCCAGCGTTGGGAATTTAGACTGTGTTGAAATGTTGATACAGTTTAATGCGGATCGAACGATACGTGACAGTGAGGGCCAGACATGCGTTGACGTGGCATCGGATACAAACATTGCGAACCTCTTGCTGGGATCCTGAAAACCAATACACAATTTGCTGATTTTTCTTCCGATTTTTATATTCACAATGTTAATTAAATAAACATGATTTATTGTAGATTGCACTTTGGATTTTGAAAATGCTTAAGAATTACTTATTTTTCTAGCCTGGTTTAGGAGTTATGGGACAAAGATGTTCATCGTTCACTTATGCTGGAGATGTTTCCATCCTTTAGCTATCACCTAGAATAAGGTTCATCTGGTGCCGTAGTAATATTTATACTTGGTGAAAATCGTTTACTATTATAATACATCCACACTTGACAGGCCTCCACCCTACGGATTGTAATAAAATATTATTTTTACCGTTTGTAATATTACTCATAAAAAATGTGCAAAAATGATAGGATATCCAATTTTTCTCCTTGTAACCTAAATGATTTTGCGAAGCAAAAAACAAGCAAAAGACTTGGTAACCTGTTAAATAATGGTTAACCTGTATGAGAGACTGAGACTTAATCTCAAAAAAAAACCTGAGATTAAGTCACAAGTGGCCTGTGATATAATCTCACGATCCTGGGATTAATGCACAGGCAGCCTGTGACATATGGTAATCTCAGGAAAATATATGGCTAAACTGCTGTATATCCAAGCATGTCTTAGGAGTAAGGGGAGGGGTAAGGGGATTAGTATCGAATGATAGGTCATTTTAATACCTATCGACCCATGGGTTGGCGGTTTTAATCGGACACCCTACCCCCGCTAGGGGCAACGTTTTTTGCTTGTTTTTTACATAAAAATACTGATGAAATAGAATACGCCCGCGATGCCCGACCTTAAAGCGTCAGCACCTAAAACCGTGCGTATAGCCCAGGTTTGTAGCAAGAATAGCCGTTTGCGGGCTCTGCCCGCAATCAACGCCTATTAAACTTGTCACTTTTAAGGGTGGACACCCTACCACCTCCCCCTCCCCCTAAGACATGCTTGGATATACATCAGTTTAGCCATATATTTTCCTGAGATTATGTCACAGGCTGCCTGTGCATTAATCTCAGGATCGTGAGATTATGTCACA
>JAAAKO020011018.1:0-17713 GCA_010015015.2 Bolitophila cinerea | reverse complement strand
ATTTCTCAAAAATCAGTGGTTTTGTAAAACATTGTTGACATGTTTGTGTTTGTGCTGTCATTCATTTCCATACAAAAAGGACATATCTATATGAACCCCTGAAAATAGACCATAATTGAATTTTCGTAAACGCGCTCAATTTTATGCACAGTACAATTTATAACTCACTTCATGACAGTAATAAAACGGTAAAAACTATTTTAGTGTTGCCAGTCTATTTTTATAATCCTTATTTTGTGAAGGTTTAGTTAAGTCTATTTATATATAATATAAAAAAGAAATAACAAATAATTGCCTCTCAATGCAAAATATGATAATAATGAAACAACATTTAATTAGTCGTTCTCGAACTAAAAGCAAGGGGTGGGTTACATTTTGAATGAAAAATTAACCTCGGCTCAAACAACTGAATTTTGATTTTCATTTTGAAAACAAAGTGGAACATAATTTTGTTTTGACGAAAAGAGGAGGTAGCAAATTGTTCACGCAAATATATATCTAAACTCCACGACAAACCACAAACTACGAAAAAAAATACCAAAATTGCCGCACTCCTCTTTCTCAATCAGAAATAATATTTCATTCTGGTCAAAATCCACGAACTAATGCATGCGAAAAAGCTATTTAACCAGAATTAATATCTCTGCAATCTATTGTAACTTATCAATTTAGGCTGTTGTTTACATTTACCTGTTTTGCAATGTAATTTGGGTATTTGTGGTTTTTCATATTTGGACACGGTTCTCGGCTCAAGAAACGGTTCTCGGTTCTAGACCTGGTTCTTACTTATTTAAAGAACCATATTTGAGTTCTAGACACAGGTTATTAGATCTGGACCTGATTCTCGAATCTAGACCTGGTTAATAATTAAATAACCGTATTTAAAGTTCTAGACCCAGTTATCAAAACTGGATATCGATTCTGTGCACGATTTAACAATAGAAACTGCTAACTGCTAAGTGTACATACACGATAATTCGATAATATATGATAGTGTGTGTGAAATTGTTGCGAATTGTTGTCAATGAACGAATTGGTATACTTGATGGAGCATTATAACAGTTTTTAACAGTTTTTAGCCGCTGTAAATAAATATTTCGATCACATTGACCTTTGACTTTTTGATGGCAGTACCTCGTGATATATTGTTATTATCGGTTTTTATTGATATTATAGGTTTTTTAAAATGCACAAGACATTTTGCACATGAAATCTTCGAAATGGTGGCTAAACGTTGAGCAGACGGGATATATTGAATGGTGGCGGACCGTTTCGTGAACGATTCGATGGTTTTTTACGGTAGTGGAAGGTTGAACCGGATGTTTTTGTTGGGAGGGCTTTTGTGAGGATTATAGTATCTATTGCTGTTTTTTTTCAGCTTGTTATGCCGCGATGGCTTATGCGGATCGCGATGAACACCATGCAATTAATGTGCACATAAACATAAACATGGCAGAATAATGTCATCAAAAATTATAACACTTACATTTAAGTATGTGTGAGTGTAGCAGCAAAAATTGCTATCTACGCAGAATCGATATTCAGACTATGCATAAGTGCATTAAACAATTCAAAGTTAGAAATTCAAAACATATAGACTTACCCTTACATATACAAAATTTAATTAAACAAAAGCACATAAACTTAAGTAATATGCACAAAATATTTTTACTATATGTAAACAAATACGACTTAAACTATATAAAACTTAAATCAGAAGTCAAATGTCTTTCTTATATGATAAACAATTCAATAAATGTTTATCTAAAAGAGAAGTGGTTAAAAAAGTTAAGAAACATCAAAAAAGACATGTACAATAACATTAAAAAATCTTCTAGGGTTCCTTTGATGAGATTCCAAATATTTAACTGCAATATAACGCATTAAATGTAGAAA
The DNA here is from genome assembly GCA_010015015.2 of Bolitophila cinerea. Taxonomy (NCBI): domain Eukaryota; kingdom Metazoa; phylum Arthropoda; class Insecta; order Diptera; family Mycetophilidae; genus Bolitophila; species Bolitophila cinerea. The sequence continues at coordinate 15,817 of JAAAKO020011018.1, read as the reverse complement.
AAGCATTTGATAATGTTTGGATTAAAGGTATAATATTAAAATTTAAATATAAAATGCATGAATTTCGCTGCCTACTACTACTAAACTATTTATCAAATCGTTCCTTCTATGTTACTATATCTAATGAAAATTCAACAATGGCTTCAATTTTGGCTGGTGTTCCGCAAGGGGCTGTTCTTTCTCCAGATATCTATACATTAACATATATACCCTAGATATACCTAATATCACAAAATTCAAAATTTGGACACATAAATGATACAATTTCCAGACAATACTTTAATATATAGTACAAACAGATGTCTAAAAATAATAGAAACAAAACTGAATACCCATTAAATAGTATTAATACATATTACAGTCTATGGAAAATAAAAATAAATTTCTCCAAGTTTGAGTTTATAATTATTAGAACACCATCACCTAAATGTGGAAAATATATTTTAAGAAGAGAGAGTTTATTAAATATCAATAATAAAAAATAAAGTACTTGGGCTTGCATTTTACACAACTATGGCCCAACAGCACTCAAATTAAACATTTTCTTAAAAAGCGAATTCTGCAAAAGCTCTCCTATACCCAATTCTTAACAGTAATACTGCAATAAAAAGTGACATTAAACTTATGTGTTATAAACAGCTAATTGAGCCATCAGCTTCACAAATGGAATCATTAGAAAATAGCACACACCAACTATAAATATATTAAAAACAGTACATTATACTCAAATACTAGTTTCAATTAATCAATATTTGATGCAGCTATTTGAAAAAATTCAAATAATTTAATTAACATTGAACATAACACACTAATAAAAAACATAAATAATAGTAAGAATGACAACAAATTATATTTTAAAAATTGTTTACTAGCAAAAAGAAAATATTTACCCACATCTAGTTTTGGATATTATAAAAAAGAGATATATTTTGGAATAGTAATGGAAAATTAATATTTTATAATAAATGATTTAATACAAAGTTGTTATATGAACTTAGTTTTTAGATTAGGAATATTGACTAGATTAGGTTTTTTTCAGTTAGTTTTAATTTAATAATGAGAATAATCTGTATATAACATAAATAGGTCTCCATGCCTTTCCCTTTTACTATAAAAATAAACAAAAAATACACATTCAAATGTACATAGGTAGATAAAAGTGGCTCCTTTTACAATTAATTATAATGATAAAACAAAACTGAACTATGTAAAAAACCTATAATAAATATTTTATGGCATTAAAATTAATTTCTAACACTATATATTTTAATATATATTTTATTAAATAAGAGTACGATATTCAATTTCTTATAGGACAAAATTGTATTTTTTTAGCGAACGCTATTTTCAGAGCCGTTTTGAAACACTTTAATTTTTGGATTATTCTAGAACCTATATATTGTACACTGTACAAGCCAAAATGTGTAATTTATGTAAATCTCCAACAAACTCAAATATATTGTTCACCTATGTAAAGGCAAGATAATAAAATTTTATTTATTTTTTTATAATTCAATATTTAAGTTCTTCATTGTAAACTTTACTCGAAATACGGATATTTCGGCATATCATCGTGACCGTAATGTTTCCATCTATTCAAGTCATGGCTGATTAACTTCATACGAGGCCTAATATTTCCATAGGTAAAATATTTTTTCTCGAAAAATTCCGTTGTTGTATTATTGTTTGCAGATGGTGAGATTTTCCTTGAATTAATTATACCAATGCTAATCACTCCAGGATTCACCTCTTTGGTGTTTTTTTGACGTCGCGCACATAACGGGCGTAAAGTTATAAAATACACAATTTCGATAAGCGAGACAACACTAAATCCCATGAATAGTCCTAGAAGTCCTCCAGTACTAGCTGAAAAAACATCAAGTTTGAGAGAATAACTATAATTATTTTGATTTATATAATTGCTAAAAAAGGTACACAGAAATTCCGTAAAACCAATAAACTCTTCCTTCGTGTAGCTGCGAAAGAAATTGTGACTATAGAAGATGTGCATTACTGCCAGGTTCTTCCTGAGAATAAATAAAAGCTAATGTTTTAATATAACATCGAAAATATTTTATAATTTATTATCAACCTGGCATACAAAGGATCCATCATTTTAAGTGCTTCTTGCCTTATCGAAAAGTTACCGGTCAAAATTTTCGTACTGGACAAGCCAGACTCATAGCTAATCTCAAAGCATCCGGGCAGACAAACACATTGATACGTATCGTTGTTAGCCAGCTCAATTGACATTTTTATGCTGTCATAGCATTTGACACTGTCTCGATTGCAAATGCTAGTGTCTTCATTGATGCGAGGCATGTAATACAGAACACAGCCACATTCTCGCTCTAGAATTCTAGACTCACACTCCATTTCACAGTTCTTGCGAGAGTACGTTCGAAAGTACGTTAAATTGCCCTCATTCGCAAAAATACACTGTCGCTGTTTATACGGCACTTTCCGGATAAGTGATGATGCATCTGCTAGTTTTGGTGTGACGACTACCCTGGTTTCGTCACCGGGAGAAATTGTGATTCCAAAGTCGGCTATCTTTGGTGTTTCAGTTGGAGTATGCAGTAGAATCTATATATTTAATATTGGATTTTAAATAATGTATATCTATAAAAACAATTAACAACCTTGAATCCAGCCGAATTCGTAGATGAGCAATGATAATCGTCCACATTTGCATTTAAAACTACTGATAGACCCATGTGACTACCTGCACCAGCTGCTGGTCGAGGATAGTGTCCACTCTTAGTTTCACTTTTAAATCCATTCTCTGGAGTCCAGTCTACAGGCGATTGAGCGCTCACATCTTGATCTAAATCGAATTCGTTAGTTCCACTAAAAATCATAAATTTATAGTCCTATATTTTCATAAAAATGTATAAATACTAATTCACTTGTAATTCTTCAGTAAGTACATAGGATGAACACTATTGAATGTACAGCACAAACCCTCGTCAGTCAGTACGGTATTGAAGAGTCGCATACATCGAGAGATTTCCTTAGCATAGCTACAAACCAACAACATTTCTCTGCAGGGCTGTGAAACCTTTCAAATGTGTATTTTATGAAGACATTCAAATTAAATAACATGATGCATTTATTGATTTTTTTTTTACTTTTATCAGAAACGTCTTAAACTTTGCCCATTTTCCAGCGCTGTGTGTGGTGTAATTGTGAGGAGTGTTCCTGCGCTTTAAGCACAAACTTTGCAAAAGCGATTCTTCGTTGCTGCCGTCTTCGAAGTTCTTGACAATCGTCTCTTTGGCCAGATTCATGTTGCAAATTGTGACGGCCGGAAACGGTATATCTCCGATAGATGTGCCCACTGCATTGAATGAGATTATAATCGGTGAGGCTGACCACTTATCCCAAATGTTAGATATAAAGAAGGCGGACAGTAAAAACACCACGACAAAGGCAATACCGAAGAATACTCTGAATTCAAATACAGTTTTTATTATTATAATATCAGATACAATTACAAATCCAGACCACTTGTAAAAAGCTTAATAGTAGGAAACGATTCGTAAGAAACTCATAGAATAATAAATTAGTTGAATAATATTCATATACGCAGTTCATAGAAAAATATTTGTAAAATACAATTCTTAGAAATAAATAATTCGTAAATAACTTTCGTAAAATACAATTAGTAGAATACTACAACTTGTAAAACAAAATTCATAGAAGATAAGGCAACTCATAGAAAGACGATTCGTAAAAAAATTGAAGAATATAATTCAAAAATAAAATAGAAAATAAGGTAGAATTGCCTTTCTATGATTTTTTTCTGCGAATTGCCTGTCACAAGCACAATAATACTGATAAGTATATACCTCTCGAAAATCGTAATAGAGCCCTGTCCCACATAACGCAGCCCATGAAGTGTAGTATTCTCCAAAAACTGTCTGGTTATTGATGAGCATCTTCCACTGTGCTCGTCTTTGTGCATAATAATTTTGTTTCTTTTATTTTTCGAAAAGTAGTTAGCAAACATTTTTTCTAGATGTTTATTAGATGCTCCCAATAACCCTGAATGCACTGATGCAGAATTATACTAACCGAACTGAGCCGTTTGAAATCACTTGTCTTTATTACATTTCGTGAGACGAGCACAAACATATGCGATAGATTTTATAGATTGCGCATATATTGTAAATAAACACAACAAATATGCAACAAATAATAATGTGTGGTGATTTGTTTATTTGTAAGTATGTATAATGGGGGTGAGTTAAATATATAGACTATTATGTTGACAACAAATTCCATGTTAACTCATACTTTACTAATGAGTATTATGTACTTGCGTGTGGGCATTTATATATTTATATATACAATATACTTTACATATATTTTTTTTAACGAAGGGAATTTGAAGAGTGATCATTTAACCCTGATGATGACTGCATTTGTGTCGCGTGTAACTGTTTTATAATTACACGTAACACTTAATCACAGTATAATTGTCTGAATTCAACGATTTGTATACCGTGTGTATATAGTATGTTAAGATAAACGATATCTTTTTAGATCAAGATGGTATCAAATCATAATAAATATGCTAAAATGGGTTTTTGCTTTGATGTCAAAATAAAGCAGGCAAGTATCGTAACTCGCAATTTTAAAATAAATTTATCAAATTTACTTTCTTTTAATAATAATAACAGATGCATTCTCGTTCCAAACTTAGTTTGTCACTCATGATTAGTCCAAGATTTTTAACATGACTAGAAAAGGGGATGGATGACATTACCATCAATTATAATTTAAGGTAGATATTGGGGTAGGAACATTAAAACGTGGCGGAGAGAAAATCATACAATTTGTTTTGTTTATGTTAAGAATCTATTGATTAATTTGCACCAACGAGTCACTTCATTTAAATCGTTATTTATTGCGGTGGTATACACTGGAAAAAGGTCAGGCTGCCAGGAATAGTATAACTAGACGTAATGATACTTGGTCAAGTTCTGGAGAATTAGTGGTATATCATTTATAAACATTTAAAAGAGAACAGGACCAAGATCGGAACCTTGCGGGACACCAGAATAAATAGGAAAGAAAGTTGACCAGAGATATCAACACACTGATTAATGTTAGAAAGATAATTAGAGATAAGGTTAATAGACGAGGAACAAAAACCAATCAAGTGACGTAGCTTCTAACAATAATGTTCTGAGAGACGTATCAAAGTTTGGTTACGATGTTTTGCTGGGAAGGTATTGATATATAAACAGGGTGGTATGTTTCAAGATGCTAATCTATTAAAGGGTTATGATTTCTTGACTCATATCTGGTAAAAAATAAAAGAAGAGTATATATGTTTACCTACCACTGATATACAGAGTTTAGCAAACATTATTAAATAATAACTTTTTACTCGATCGAAAGTTTCAATAGCGATTGAAAAAACGTTTTTGTAATACATTTAAGTTTCGCTTTCAATTGTCAAACTTTCGCTTATTGAAAATAAGTTTCAATCAGAAAATAGGATAGGTGAAACATAAAATTGAAATGGTATATTATTATAATTCATAAATGTTGGTTATATATAAAAAACGAAGTTTCGCTTCAATCGTGTTACGAAATTTCTTAGTTTCAATAAATCCTGAGCGATTGATACTTTTACGATTGAAATGCCTTTCAATATTGAAAGTTTCAATTGCTTAGGGAATATCTCACTCTAAGAAACCTATGCAAAGTCTAATAAGCTTCATATCTTTACTACGTTATTGATTATAATAAGTATGCATGATTTCATTTTGATATTTAAGCTTTTTTAAGTAACATTTTATTTATTTATTTTAGCAGAATTTTTTTTATTTTTTTATTTTGAATTTGATTTTAATTCGAACTACAGTTTTCCTTAGGATGTACCGTTTTGAACTATAGAGGTCATCAATAAACGCATAATACATAGAAAAAACATAAGTATTTGAAAACTTTGATTTTAAACTATTAAAGGTGAGTAAATGCTTATATATATAGTCCCGCGGTATCTGTCCGTCATCTAGTACCAGGGCCTAAAAAAAATTAAACACACTACATAGGTGTAAAAAAAATTTACTTTTTTTGATCAAAAACTTATTTATAAGCAAATTAGCTTATATCCTCTTAAACTTTTTTGATTTACACAGAAAATTAATTTACAGGGTATCCAAATGTATATATATTTTTTTTTTTTTAATATTATATGACAACAAATTTTTACGCGGAAAAGGTTTACATGCATGAAACAAGAAACTAGCTACAAGATGATTTCTCTATTGTTTTTAATAAAATCTGACTGAAAAGCAATAATATTATAACGAAATCACGCATACTTATAAATTTAATACTTTTTTATTATTTCCTTTATTTCAATACTAAAAAAATATTAATATTATACAGGGGCTGAATCACGTAGGTCGTTCTTGTTGTTTTTAATCGACTTCTAAATAATGGGCCACGGCCAGCTGTAGTCATATTAGATTACAAGTTGTGGTCTTTATTAGAGACTTTGTTTTACTCGAATTCCCAATATTGTGTCTCTAAGTGCCCCCATTCCTGCTGTGTAGTAATTAAAAAGGAATTATTTTTTTAATTCGTATAGATTTATTTTTAAATGCAAGTAAAATTATACAGATTACAAAAAGTGGTTTAAAATAATAAAACATTTGGACAATTTAGGAATTTTAAATTACATTTTCAGAATTACTTTTTATTGACACCTCATTAATTTCGATCTCTTCTTAATGGCTAATCCAGTCTCATCTATATATGTATATATATTTATTTATATAATCATGTCGCATCAAATATAATTGTGTCCGGAACATCCTATCAAGAGTTCCAACCAAAACCTTTGAAATCCAAATTGTTTGTTGTATTTTGTGTACATAATTTATTTAACATTTTGTGTCTCAACAAAAAAAAATCACAGATGATAAAGTAACGAATAGTGCGGGCTCGAATCCTCATCGAATCCCTGTTTGGATTGTATATTTATAAATTTTGTAAAATTTAACTAATTTTTGAATTATTTTCTTTAGCTTACGCAATGCGCAAAGTAAATGTTTAAAAAAAACACACGCGCATGCGCACATGCGCGTTACAGTCTTACAAAGATACTGTCGTCAAACAGATCGCTTACAATGTATGGTATAAATATTATATACACATTCACACGAAAGAGTGGATCCTGGACAGTATTTATTGCTGTTATTATAATTTTGACTAATTTTGACAATAATGAAATGTAAGTATTTGTGAAAATGTAAATAAACATATAAATTGTGTGTGTGTGTTGTTTTGGCTTACCAGGAAATAAAAAAATAATGAGAAAGCGCGTTTCGTATATGCATTAATTTGATCGAGTTTTTAATTTGTTATTTTTGTGGTTGTAATTTGTTGTTGCTTTTTGTTTATGATTTATGTTTGTTTTGAAAAGCGGGAAAGACTTAGTAACACAGAGACTGTTAAATAAGCTTTAAAATATACAAAACTAAATTTATCATAATATTGTCTCTGAAAATAATAAAAATCAGACACTAGTAATGTACACACACACATACTTAGACAGGATATAGTTTCTTATATATAACATAATATTTGTGAAAATATTATGTGTGTTAAAAATAATAATAAAATCTATGTACATTTAAAATTAAACAATGTACTGTACACAGTATTCAATTTTGACCTTACATTATAATTAGGTTTGTAATTGTAATTTTGTTAACATAGACATATTTTGAGTTTTTTTATAATATGTTCTGCTTTTTAGCTGTTTTGGTAAGTTCGGGTTTCAAAAACAACAACATCACCTTTAATTGGTATATATATATATATATAAATATATATGTATATGTGTATATATTTTTCTGTTTTTGTTTTAAAATTAAAAAAAATCTTATTAACCAAAGTACGTAAAGCTCGAAGAGCGGTTATCTGTGTTGAAAATGTGTGTTTTTTAAGTTAGTTTATAATCATAATTTATTCAAATTAAAAAGATTAATTATGAACCAAGTGCTTAAAAATGTCTTTACAATTAGATAACTCACATAGATTAAAGTATGTATATAATTATGTATATATTTATAATTTATAGTTTGAAAAGATAGACTGTGTGATTGATTATATGGATTATTGTTCTTTTGCACACTTGTTGCAAATTTTGATGTTTTAATAAATGTAATAATTTAAAATCAGTTTTTTGGATATTATCGTTTGTGGTCGTAACGTGTTGGTGTGGGTTTGGATCAATTGGAGGCTGCGGTAGCTTTGAGTGTTCCGCGGTCGTTTGATGATGCCGTAGTCGCAGCATGTTTACATGGCTCCAGGCTTGGGTTCGTGTTATATTGATGAAGATACTGATGTTGTTGTTGGTGTTGTTGAATCGAAGAAATTTGCATTGGTTGCTGTTGCAAATTCGCGCATCTATTATGTTGCTGAAGCTAGTAAATACATTATTATAAATACAATACGATTAGACATAAGAAAACTTATCGAACTATTAAGGATGTCATTAGTCAGATTTACTTACTTGTATTTTTGTTGTAACACTGTGGTAGCATGGTCCACATAGGCGAACAGGTTGATAGAGACGTTCGTCCGGCAATGCAGCCCAAAATTCTGAACAATCTGCACAGAATATCTGGCCACATGAACTAAAATTGTATTCTTTTGTTATTCAAAAGAATCAAATTAGTAATATTTAAATAAGTCTAATCCAAATACCGGCAATGGTGCTTTCGTCGTCCCAGCCAGAATTCCGTTTGACATGTTGTGCATCGCGACACTGCGTGATCAGGAACCCACAGGACACTGTTCGATAGACTGCCACCGGCAACCGAGGGCACTGATCGATCCTCTACCGCCTCCCAGGAACACACGGACGCATTTTCAATATTATCAATCAACGAATTCTGTATACAAAACATGATATTGTTAAAAAAGAACAAATTTTATATAATATAATAACGAAATTTATGATATTTTATGAACTTGTTAATATGTGCAAAGAGCCAACAATATTCGCCTAACTTTTTGTTAATATACTAAACAACATGCATTATTAAATATATATATTTATTTCTTATTATTTTAATTTATATACACAGTAACTCACACACAACATGCTATACCAAAAATACAACTTCAAACACATCGAAATGTTTTTAAATATTTATTTTTCGGTTTTGCTGATATTTTGTTAGATCATTAGCATCGCTGATTCACGGATGATTACAATATAAAAAAGATATATGAATAGAGATTTTGTTTTCTTCGATTCCCAAATAATGCACATTTAAATTTTATATTTTAATGGTTAATCTCGAGGAGGGCACATAAAAATATGGTCATTGTACTTGAGCAAAACAAAACAAACGCGCAAAACGGTCTGATGATACAAAACAACTTTTGGTTTTTATTTTATTTATACTGAGGTATAATAAAGAAATGAAGAAAAAATGTGAAAACTAACCACCGAACAAGAACTAGCACTAGCGCCGCCACGTCGTGGACTTTCCGAACATCGGCCCATGAAACATCCGTCGGAATAATCTACTCTATACTCCTCGTTCATCACATCCTCCTGATTTGATATGGTTGTTTTACAGAAGCGACAGAAGAACAAGAGCAAAGAGGGAGAGAAACAAAACAAAATAATCGTGTTCATTCATTCGTATAAGACATCAAAATAAAAATAAAAGATATATGATTAGTAAGTATAAATTTACGCAGTAGAAAAGAATTTAGTTGTGGTCAATTTTAAACACACAATTACTACAAAAAATCCCATAATGAGTAACACACTTTTGATGGTTCAAAAAATTATGAAAATTGTTTATTCTGTAGTCAAAAAATACAGTGAGCAAAAAAATACCACTTTTTTAAAATACGATTTTTTGTTTTAATAAAATTAATAAAATAATTTAATATACAATTATTTCTCTAATCAAGTTGTAATTACTACAATAATAATCAGACGTCCGATGCAGTAAATTTTGACGCTCTGTTCGCACTTTAGTATGAATACAATCTTGAATTTCATGTCTGCAGACGCCTATAGCAGATTACTTGTAATACCACCTTAAACCAAACAAAAAATAGTACTTGCAATGCGCAAATATTCAAAGCTAAAACATTCCAAATTTAATCGTCATTTTGGATTTTTTCTTTCTCTAATATTTTTAAATTGTTTGAAAATATGACATGAATTTTGTTTAAATCTGAAATGATCGTTGGCAAAGAAAATGCTCAAAATATTATTAATAAAATAACAGTAATATACTAATCGAAAGTCAACCTATGTTGAAGTATATATTTTAGTTGGAATTAAAAGAACATATTTTTCAGTTAGATCGTTTATGAGTATTTAAATTCCAAGTATTTAAAAATGAAGTAGCTACGATATGTCTAAATATTATTTTCCCGTAAGAACAGATTTTGACAAAACAACAATAAAATGTGATATAGCAAAATGCACAATTTGAATATACTCGTATTGTCAAAAAATGAAAAATATAATTCTAGTCTATGCTTCATTAATGTATCATACCGTCTACTAAGGATAAAATATTATTATCATAGAATTTATTTCTTCTCAGGAGTGAGTTTAATGTACATATCGTATAAAAACATAACTGCATCATTACCGAAAAATGGCCTATCATCAATGATATGAGTATTTTATCCTTAGTGATACACTAATTCAAATTTGAACTTTACTTGTCGTTGTAGACGTGCAAAGGTTTATACTTTGAAGTTTTCAGACCTACGAAATAAAACACTTAAATTTTAGTAGGTTCCAACCTGCTGGCTTAACGCACATGCGCTCTTAAAGTTCTTCTCTTTGACATGTTTGCTTGTAACAATAATATAAAAAGATGTACAAAAATTTACGTCCGAGCTGAAACATTGCAACGACTTTTGTTATCGGGATTTTCGACAAATATGACAAATATGCCAAATGCATATTTTTCAAAATCACTAATTTATTTTATTGAACGTGCATACGATTAGGATCAGCAATTCGGGCTTAGGTTTGTTAATTTCAAAAATTGAATTGTTTTAAGTAATTTCCAGATACTAAAACTTCCTGATTCTATAATTTCGGTTTGGTAATCTCTTTATAGAAAAATGTATTTTCAATTTATTTAACTGTGTGAGCTTTCAATAATGTTTGTACTCCAATAAAGACTCTAAATACTTTGATCGTTCTTTAAATTCTTATAATCAACTTATAATTGCCGAAACAAATAGTAAAAATAAAAAAAAAATCAAATTCAGGATTTATACAAAATTTTAGAAATGTATATTTACTGATCTATGCATAATACAAACTAAAAAAAAACAGTCTAATCCAGTATATTTCTTTTGTATCTGATGAACTCTAAAAAATATCATCAGTCATTCTAGAAATTGCATTCCAACGAACTATATAAAACAATAACAATAACACCGCCAAAGAAACTCTTACACACGAACCGTAAAACATAAAACTTAATAGAAAAATAAACAATTTATATGGAGTAAGATAATGATCTATGTGTGTATATATAAATGTTCTGTGGTAACATTGGTAATTTCAGATTTAAAACGTGTCAATAGAAAACAACAACAATAATAAAAAATCTATCACAACATAAAACTGTGCTGTGGTAGGTAGAATAAAGTGCAGGTGTGTGTGCATTGTGTATTATGTGTTTGTGTGTTGGCGGGCGGGGAAGTAGTCCGTTGGTTATTATTACAAATACTTTAAAAGATTAGTTCTAGTTTTCGTGTTCATTAACATAGTCAACATATTGTGCTGGTACCAACACAGAAAACGTTGCGACAATAAAAAAACTATTGACATAAAGTACTAGAACTTACCGGATCGTCGACTGGTGTCGGTTGATTCGAACATTGTGTGGTTTTCTTCATGAGAGCCAGTCGCGTGGCGTATAGTTCCCGTTGCAAAGCTTCTTCGCGTAGCTGTAAAAAGTTTGATTTTATTAGGACATAAATGTGTAATTTTTTTTTCATATATTGATTGTATTGGTACCTTGTGTTCGTAGACAATCTGCTGCAAGCGTAAATTTTGTTCGCTGAGCGCATGCGCTAGGCCGTCTGGACATGACAGCGCAACGGGCGGACGTTCGAGTGCACTAGGTGGAGTCAGAGGCAAAGATCTTGCACTAGACGTAGAAAATCTCTGTTGGCATACAGAAGGCGAAATGCTGCAGAACATATACAAACAATAAAATATAAATTTAAAGTATATATGGTTTGAGCAGAAACCCAGACAACACTTGCCTTCCATTGACATTTTTGTTTGGACTTATATCAGTGCGTGAGTGAGAGGAATTGCGACGGCGTCGGTACAATGTCGATGTGCCAATTGTACTGGGATTGCTCGAGATTTCGACGGGACCAACATCATTGCATAACACGTCCATGCGTTGGTGTTCAGGCTGTATTAACATACTGTCGTCCATGTTCCCATTGCTTAGACTACTCCATGATTTTGGTTTGGAATAGTGTGTTTCGGTTAAAATTTGATGTCTAACATCGTTGGGTAGTTTGAATGTATGTACGTCATCGGATGTGGCTATCGTTTCAAACATAACATTTGAGGTGTGTCCGTTACTTTTCATCGTCGAGTTGGGTCCTGTCGCAATTGTGTTGTATGTAAGTTGCTCGATAGGAACTAGAGTATCTGTGCTGGTCTCAATGCTACCATGCCAAGGATTTAAAGCGGTTGTGGCAGAAGACACTGGCGAGTCACTCGATGAAGAAGTGTCTAAAAAAAGTATATTTTTATAAGTTTCATAATAAAATTATATACAAATTTTACTCACCATTAAGGTTAACACTGCGAAGCATATCGGACCCATCCATCTCATCAGCCTCGCGCACTTCTCCATCGCACTGATCCGAAGAAGAACCATTGATATGTTCCTCTAAACATGAATCGTCTACATGCTCACCGATCCATTTGTGAAACACGTCTTCCGTTTGTCTGCTTTCTACGGTTTCATTCAAATTTGTAAAAGAAGGACTAGCATATGCAGCTTCTGGACCATTTTGTAGATTTTCGTCAACCTCGAAAAAACGTTGAGGATTGGAATCACAAATTTTACGGTTTTCGCTTAATTTTATATTGTTTGCATTGGCTTGCTGCTGTTGGTCGAGTCCAGTGTCCGAGTGCTTAAGTTCCTCCGTGAGATTCTCCATTTCGCGTATCGTATCTGTGCAATAGTTTGCAATGGCTTGGTCGCCACTTTCAGAGAGCACACCACAATCAGACATTGTCTCAATAGATGGATCGGACATACCAAAACTGAAAATAAAATTATCATGAAAATTCATAAATACCACAAAATGCAAATTAAATGAATTAAACACTTACTGTGATTCACCCATCATATTAGGATCGCTAGACCGACGGATAAGTCCACCGTGCACTCCACCTGCCGTCATCAAATCCCCGTATGATCTTGTTTTAATCATTGGACTTTTTGAATCAGCATTCACATCACCTGTACTCGGCGGGTAATCGGACGAATTCTGATTTCCTAAACTACCGAGATACACTTCGCTCCATAGTCCCAGGTCACGTACGTTGTGCGCTGGCCACAATACTCTCTCTCGATTAGGCACGTACAGTGGATTCTTGTACATGGGTCCGGACAGAAAAGGCCACACCGAAAAAGTTCGTTCAAACACAGAGTTCTCTGTGCGCTCTTTAACGGTGTTACATAGGAACGTGCCGAATATACACGAATGTGAGTGTTGTGCCAGTTTTATTAAATATCCCATGCTGAACTCAAAACTGCATGGGAACTGACGATGGATTTGATGAACACAATCGAGCCACTGCAAAAACACAGGACATCGTTCGTTCGGCTCGTCAGCGCCGGGTCCATGGCCACAACGATCAGCAAATTTATGACCAAAACTAAGCCATTCACGTTCGACCAGTGTACGGAATCCTTCGACGGTACGATAGAAAGGATCAAGGCAAAGTTGGGCAGTGGCAACAATTTGCGGAGTGCGATCCCAGCCGTCAGAGCAATGTACCAGTACCGGCCTACCGTTTCGCTCGATTGCGTGACAAACGGTCATCGAAGCAGCCAGTAGACCAGACATGTGCTGTAGCCATGTGGTTCTTTCCAACAGGCTAAGCCAGCTACAAAACAAATAGAGAAAATGTATTTATTAAATCTGTAAACAAAATCCAAATTAAGCACTTACTTTGGAATATCTGGCGGAGATGCGCACAATTGACGAAGTGCATGAAAACTTTTACGGATAACATGAATGTTTCCTAAACTCATGAATTGTATCTCTGCACATGGATAGTATTCAGGGCATTCGCATCCACCGCCACGGGCTCGATTAGTAACGGCAGATGTATACGATCTTGCATCAACAATTAGGACTTTCTGTAATCACATAACATTTGTTACAAAACAAACAATAGATTCAAAGTTTAGGATTTGTTTGTATACTTTACCTTAACTTCATCCAGACTAACTTCTTCGTGACTACCGTCCGGACTGGATGCTGTACTGTCTGTGGATACACTTAGATTATGTCGTCGACGTTGCTCACCCTTGTCAAACGCACAAGCGTCAGCTAAAGCTTTTAACAATTGTTCATCGTTTGCATTGCGCCATCCCAGCCAGCCAACCTCGGGCTGACTGCATCTGGCAATTACAGCTCCGGATGACTTGTGACGCCACACGACCGCCGGTATGCGTCGACTACTCCGAAAATTGGCCACATTTGTAAGTGTGTCGTCCGATATACAGCACGGTACCAAAAGTAATCTCGGATAGGACGGACACAATTTGAAATCAACATTTGCCTGACTGATGCGCCATGCTCCATTTAAATCAAAATCCAATCGTTTCACTTCTCGTCTGAAATCTTCGTCAGTTTTACTAGCACGCTGCAAACGTCCGGTCCACTCATTGTCGGTATTAGGTAAATACTCTGATGCCCATGCGTAAAAGGGAAAGGCAAACATTGCCTCTAGATTACCTGGCACGCCAACATACAATGTTATGCGACGTTGCCATTCCGTGCATTGTTCGGACGTTGCGAATGAGCATCTAAAACACATACAGAGAAAATTAAAAACAAATAATTCTATTCATAATTTCATATTACTCACTTTACAGTACTTGCATCCTTGCAACTTATAATTAGATGAAAAAGATCTCGGGTTAAAGCAAACTCGATTAATCCTAATGGTACGGACGTTTCTGAGCATGTTGAGCTCTTCAACAAAAATAGTCTGTAGTTTGATAGGGCCAAAACACCGTCATCGGTGTGTCCCAAGTATCTCACTGATTCTCCTGCCACTACAAACAAACAAAAACAATTTTGTATAACATTAAAAAATACAAATTAAATTGTACATTGGTACTTACGCTCAATCAGCGGAATCTTAATTTTTTCATCTTCTTTTTCTAGTGCCGGTTTTGGAAATAATTCAGCCGCTCGAACCATGCACAAGGACGAGAGTGGTGAACCATCACCTTCCATACCCTGTAAATATTTACTATGTATTATTACGTTTATTTGTCAACACAGATCGCTTGAGTGGAGCAGGACAACTAATCAACAGTCACACAATTCACATAACATAACTTGTAATTTATATTGTATTACACAAAAAATGTATTGTTATCAGTGCGAGGCGGCACTAGACTCATAAAAGGTCAGTGTTTAATAAGTATATTCGTATATTGTCGATAAAAGCATACTATAAAGTAGCAGATCGTCGACATAGAAGCAATACATTCACCAAAAAATATATAAC
>JAAAKO020011007.1:0-17724 GCA_010015015.2 Bolitophila cinerea | reverse complement strand
TGGCGATACATTCTATTATGTGTCTTTTCACACATATCTATCGAGTTAGATACTTTCAAATCAGACTACATCCTTTCATCAATGATTTAGAATGTTACCTCTTGCCTGTATAGCTACTTTTATCACCATCATAAATAATGACTAATTTGTAACTTGAGTGTGGCTGTTTAGGGCAGCTCCATCAATTCATAGCCATGATTTGTATATATATTTTTTTTCGGCTGGCCGGCAACACCGCGATCCAACAATTTATTTCTGGATTATAGGCAGGTTATTCTTGTTTGTTGCTTATAAATCCCTGCAAATGGATATGATGATGATGTGGGGATTGAGGTCTTACATAAACTATTCATAACTAATAATATTCAATAAAACTTTATATAATCCTGAAAGTCATATTACTGGAACCTTCAAGATTTAAGCTTAATTGAATATATAAATATATTTAGTTATAACGAAGATTATGCAAGATATTTGTCCTTTTTTATTCCTGGGGACTGCCTGATTATAATGAATAGTTTTTACCGAAGCAATTACGTTGATCAAGATTTGTAGCTTTTGACGAGATTATAAGATAGTCCCTAGGTAGTTTTTTTGCAGGAATATGTTATTAGGAAGATGAATTTCTTCAGGCAAAATATAGTAAAAAATACGATCACCATTGAAATGAAGGTCTCCACTTACAGATTTCCAGACACAGCACTTAATTTGAGCATTATTATGTAGGTTTCCATACTGATTTCTACAGCTCTCAGAAATGTAGGTTTCGCATAAACAACTTTTGCAAAGAGTAATCTATATGCTAAAAAGCCATTAAGTTGTCTACTCGGAAGGTTTCTCCCAGACAGTCATGTCTAACTTAAGATCGTAATTTAAATGGTAGTTTATTCACTGGCAGAGCTATTGAGATTGTAATGGGTTTCTAATATCATCATCTTCTCATAATAAAAATCCAAGGTTTTTTGAAAATATTGAATTTCTAATTCCTGTAATTTATATATTATAATTGTTTTTTTTTTAGTGTAGTATATATATATATATGAATTTATGTACAATTTTTTTGATTTCCACTATCCCAATAATGGCTTTGCTAAAGTGGCTAAATAAATGGAAGGAGTCTCCAGGTTGGCTGCGGTTTCTTCTCCTAAAAACAAAAAAAATGTATTTTTTGTTTGTTTTTAGCCTTTTATAGATTTTACTTATTATTAATATGATACACGCGTTTTGGATATAGGAAATTTCGATTTACGGGTTTTAAACCCCAACACTTTTATGATGCGAGCGGTTTTAAAACCTATATTCCAAAATCCCTTATTTTGGATTTCAATTTACGGGATTTTTAACCCAAACCTTTTTTTAAGCAAGGGTTCCAAATCCCGTTTTAAAAAACCCAATATTTTATCCGATCGCGGAGGGTTGGATTTTTTTAAATACCGTATATTTAAAACCCGTATTATCTAGATATATTTTTTTTACTATAAATATTTTTTTGTTTGATAATCAAATTAATTCAATGTTTTGGGTACATTTTGGTGACATTTTTGAATTTATTTGGATGAAATTTATCATTTATCTTAGGTTCATTTTTTTTTTTTGGTGACAATATTGAGTTTTAGGGACATATTTTTTTGTTATCCAAACTAAAGCTTAAAATACCCAGTAAAATGCAAAATAATGTACTTAATGTACTGTAATTACCCAGCATTATAAAGTATAAATATTACTACCGAGTATATACGCGTAATCCTGACAGTTCTAGCCTTTCTTGCAAGATGACACTAGATTGAGCACGTGTGCGCCCGGTTTTCCGGTACATTTGAGATGAACGTTTCCGGTGCGCGCACGCGGGTGCCAGGAATATTTTATCGTTTAATCAAGCATTCCGACAGACCCTTTGCTTTCGTGATTTTTAACCGAAAACTAAAATCATCCCATAAGCCCCGCTTGTCAATCATCCATTTGAAAATATACTCATAGATTGTTTTCGTTATTCTCGTGTGTGTTTCTTATGTATTATTACGATTGACGGTTATTCTTATTACATATACATATATTTATATTTTTATAACATACTATATATATATATATTAATATATAGACGCATTTTACCCAAAAGCGGCTATCTAAGCGTTTAATCCCGACAAAGGGTTTTTTGTGTGCTCCATCAATGTGTTTTTTTTGGGTTATAATGACATGCACGTCTTAATTATACCAATCCGACAAATAAACGCTCAGAACGCGATAAGAAGATATACAAATATTTTTGGCGGGCTCAGTCTGATCATCAGGCCTGCATGGTCCTAATGTCGCACACTAAACGATCGTTTATATAAATGTGTATATAGCTTAGAATATGCTATAGAATATATGTGCATATACTCTTAGTTAGTATATGATATAGAACGTTTTTCGTACCGCATCATCCCGTCTGCCATATTACTCGTATATATCGAGAAGTAGCATTTGAAGAGATAATAAAACTCAACTAGTGGTTTCCGGTGTACTACTACATACTATATATATACTTATAATATATATGTATACTGTATGGTTTTATATATATATGCTATATACTATAAACGAAAACGTTCTTGCTTCAATTTTTGAGTTCAAACCTTATTTATTTCATTTAGAACAAATGGAACTGTTTTATTTTGTTTTACAAAAAGGTCGGTCATATATACACACGAGTGTCTTGCTGTATGTGTTTTTTGCTGCTTGGGCATCATATATATCTTAAACGCTTGCACGACCCGCTAAAACGGTTTTCTCGGTTTTGCCTTGCGCGTAGGATTAATGACAATCTAAACATGCGCGCGCTCGCGCTTGTATCTATTTCGGAAAATGTCATTTATCATATGTGCGCCCGCGCGCTACGCACGTTTTAGGTGAGCGGAAAACGCATGCCAGAGGCAAGAAACAGCCTCACAACAACAACAAAACAGAGTGTGTCTTGTAAATCTCGCTTGAGTTCGCTCGATCGCCTCCCGATCCCGCGTGTATAGGTATATCTTGATTATGACAAATTTCAAGTCAGTTAAATGTCTATAATTACACATTCTTACACGTTGTTTTTACAGTATTTTTTTTTATTGGCTCTTAAATGGATCGTCTATATACTTTTAGTATACGTCAATATAATACGCGTATGCGGAGAGGTGTACCCGCTGAGCAGCGCACCGTTTGCGCGTAAATATATAACTACGAATTTTGTGAAGAAGCCCGAGCACTCCATTTGTGTTTGGCCGGATATGCTAAAGCTCACACGAACGAGCGAGCGCTAACGAAAATCTGCGCAAGCTATTTATAAGTTTTTCACGAGTTTTCCATAGAACATTGACTGTAAAACATTGCATATTTTATATAGTAAATGCCGATGTTTATGTTTTATGCGTTGCCGCGCACTGTCGACTGCGTGTCGAGGTGCGAACGCAAGATTTATTATACTTTTCAGCTCTTTTCGGTCGTTTTGCTACCATATGTACATCGTATACCGTAACATTGTAACGGATTTGCAAATAATAATTGCGAATATGCTGAAATATTGTCTTGTTAGTATGTATAAAGGAAATGTAAGCTCAAATGTAAAAAAAAACATTAGAAACACACTCATTTATATATAAATTGAGGCTGAAAATTGAGAATTGTATTGTTAAAAAGTATATTTGAAGAATCGAATGATCTATTCAAAAATATATATGTATATATATAGTCTGAAAACGACAATTTAAAATTACAATTAGAAAAAAACTAATTTTGACCGTTGACCGATAAAATGTTAATATGACTGAATTAAAAAAACGTATTCCAGGAAAAGGAAATTTACCGAACTTAAAAATATTCGTAATTCGTAAAAACTGCGTCTAATGAAAGAAACTGGTTTCATATATTTTTAAATCTTTTTTTACTGCGGTTTCTACGAAAATACAAACAGAATCCAAAACACCGTATATTTCTTGGTGGTTTTTAAAAGAATATATTTAAAAAGGTGTTAACTTTACTAATAAATCCCGATTATAATAACCTTGTTTTTTAATGTTTTAGCTCGTTTTTTTTTTAAATTATTATTATCAATATTTTCAGCAATTCATTCTTTTTATATACATATTTTTATTACGAAATATCGCTTAAAAACAAGCAAGTTAAAAAATACCTTTTTTTAAATCCTTAGTTAGAAAAAAATTGCACGTAATAATAATACCATAATCGTTCAAACAAAAAAAATGATATGAAATATTAAGTTCTAATGTTTTTATATTCGATTTTCAAAATCCATTTTTTTATTCGAAAATGTTTCACATATTTTTCATAAAAAAAAGTAATAAAAAACGAAGATAAATACTCGAAAATAAATTTAAATTTAGAAACGACATTTATTTTGGTTTCGAACAGTTTAGTTTTCAAGAACACCTTCTTTTTAAATCTGGCTTTTAAAAAAAATTAAAATCGCTAAAATTAAATATTTTTTTTATAAATCAAGACTTTATGATCCTATTTAACTAATTCTATTTTTTTAAATCCCGTTTTCTTAAATTCTTTTCTTTATTAAAAATATTTGAATTATTATTTAACTGAACTATACGGGAGGGCTACATTTTGGATTTCTTCCCTTAGCCATAAAAGAGTAAGCAAAAATGTTTTTGTCAAAATATTATTAAAAAGAGTTTTCAAGATTGGTTGAATTAGGGGTTAAGAGGAATTGGTATAGAATAAAGGGCATCTAAAATATGGGTTTAAAAGAAAAAATGTTTTAATAAATTTGTTGTAGGAATAGAAAAATAGATTTTATATATTTTCAATTAGAAGGAGCAGAAAGGAGGGCAATTTTCTTTTTTCGACTTGAAATTTTCAGTAAATTTTCGTATTTAATGAAATAAAGTTTTTAAAAAATGTTCGTTTTCAATGAATTGTCTAGAAATCAGAATTATAGAATAAATTATTATTAAAAACAAAATTAAATATACTGAAATAATTACAAAATTTGTATGAATTACAAAAAATGCAAAATTTGTAATTTGTATGAATATTCATGCAAATGCTATAATAAATGTACATATTTTGTTACCATACAAACCAACGCTAAAACCGGAAAAGCATCCTAAACCGTAAAATGCTAATCTATAAATACGTATTTATACAGAAAACTGACCCAACACAAACAAAACAACAACAAAAACTACTCCACAAGCGCGCGTGTGTATCTAATTTCAAATGTTTTGTTTTGTCTAATATGTTTACATAAATATATTACTTAAATAGACCAATTTGCATTTGAAAACGGCCAAACCGCACTTATTTAAATTTGTTTTGTTGTATGTATGTTTGTGCGTGTTGCAATTATAAACGATAATATCCCTTTTGGCCTACAAAAACAAAGAGCGCTCTCGCATTTCCCGTAATTAGAGACAAACCACCATAAATGCAGCATAAATGCATTTTGCACATGTGTGAGTGTGTGCAATATCGGACGTTGCGGAGAAAATTCAGGGCAGACAAATTCAGACACAAACAAATACACACATACACTCAAACTCGCAAGCGCAGAATCAGTTTATGACATCGAAATGCAGTTTTGTATACAGAGTGCATTCACGCATATAATTTATATGTGCAATGTGCAGTTAAACAAAGAAAGCCGCCACCGCTGCGCCGCGCGGTCGTCGTTGCCGCCTCGCCGACATACGCATTTATATGTAAGCACAATTATTGTACATAATAATTTATTTATGCATTTGCATTTTTACGCGCAATACTTTTTGTTTTGAAGTATAGATAAAAACAATTTGAGACTGAAAAAGAAGAAGCGCCTTTTTCATTGATGGTTTTCCGTTGGCGTGATTCAACCAAAAAAGAAAAGAGAAAAAACTCTTCAAGTTTTCGGGCGGCTTTCGTGTCGGCGTGCGCACATGTGGTTTTAAAGTGCGGGCCGCCCTTTCAACATAAATATACGCGTGCATTTATTACTATAAACTTTTAGTTCGACTTTACAAAATATATGTGTATTAAAGGCTTCTATTGGAAGCAAGCATCAAAAAGAGATTATTTACAATAATCAAGCGGTGAATGGTAAACACAACATACAAAACGCACTCACATCTCTCACACACACACACATATTCATATTCATACTGTATAAATACATAAGCATAACTTTCCGTTTGAAATGTGCATTTTTATGCGCAAGTGAACGCAATTTATTTGTGTTATTGTCAGACGTGTCAGGAACATCCAAATAGAGCCGACACAGAATAAATAAATAGAACGTATATAAATATGTACAAAGAGTACACGATGTAGTACATGTACTTTTGATGATGTGCGGTTGAATACATCTGTATATATATACGCAATAATAATATATACTTTAGATGTATGTGAAATCAAAAGGAGAAATGAGAGCTTTTGGAGTGGTAGGCATTTTTATAACTGTTCGAAAATTTAAATATGGTGGAAATATTAATAATAATAATAATAATAATATTAATAAAGTTGCTCTCTAGAGCATTACATTTTAACATTTTAAAGAAAAGCACACTTTTATAGTTGTTTTTGTATACACTTTACACTTTATTTTAGGATTGCACTACGATTGGCCGAATAATTTGTTATTGGCTAATCGTATCATTAGGCCAATCGAGATTCGGCCTATCG
The DNA here is from genome assembly GCA_010015015.2 of Bolitophila cinerea. Lineage (NCBI taxonomy): Eukaryota > Metazoa > Arthropoda > Insecta > Diptera > Mycetophilidae > Bolitophila > Bolitophila cinerea. Next base: position 11,073 of record JAAAKO020011007.1, on the reverse strand, counting down.
TATCATTCGGACAATCGTGATTCGGCCATTCATAAATCGGCCAATCTTTTTGGCGATTCGCAAAATATTCAAATAATGCACAATAACAAAACTATGTATCAAAAAATAAACTTTTTTTTTTAAATGATCATTAGAATCCAAATTAAGGTTTTATGTAATATATTTTATGTAAATCTAACCTTTATTGCAACTAAAATATGAAAATATCGAAAAGTAGAAAATAAAAAATCTTTTATCGAGCTAACAATCCAATAAAGAAAAAATAATGATTCTAAATATATGGGAATCACGTTAAATGATTTCTCGTGAGTAACATATTTTTTTTAATTCTCTGAACGAAATAAGTCTTGTCAGTCAGCAAAATAGGATAAAATTATAAGCTTGCTAGGGCGTCTAATTAATAATCATTAGAAAATGTATTCCAGATGCATTCAACGTAAAATCGCATATCGTATTATGAAGACCGGAAGTGAGGTTTTATTTATTTGGTTTTTGTTATTTTAATAAATATAGCCCATCATTTTTTTTAAAAAAAATGTATTTTTCAGAATGGCCGTTAAAAATTTAAAAGTAATTTAAAAAAAAGCATTTAAAAAAACTTTAATGCCATACTATATAACCAACAAAAAATTTGACTACAATATTTATTCAAAATATTATCTACAAGAAAATTTTACAGTTTTTTAAATTGATTGCTAAAAATTAAAAAGTAATTAAATAAATAAAAACAAAAATAAACTACATAGATATTTCACTGATGTTTTTTTAATTGGCTTTTGAATATTATAAACTAATTTTAAAATAATATATATAAACTTTAATTCTATATTAAACATTCTGCAAAAAATGAAGTGATAGTGTTCTTTCTGGTTTAGCTGTAATATTTTTTCAAAAATAATCATAAATCATAAAAACCATAATAGGCCTCTAAAAGCCCAGCCACTAATCGTACGGTTAAAAAAACATAATATTTTTAATTTTCACTATAAAAACAGAAAGACATTTTTTACCTACAAAAAAACGTATATCAAAATCCTTCGACATTTTTAAAAAATACATGTACCAAAAAAAATTTAAAAGAACATTATCGCACAGACCGATGAACTCATTTTGAATTACATTTTCATATTTTAATACTAAATAATAATATTTCTAATAACACACAAGAAGACATAAGCTATGTAAATTTACACTCGTACACTTCCTAACGTTCTAACCGTAACCCCTTATTAGCGCAGTTTCCGCTTGACACCATGCTTTAAACATAACGCAAGTTATAATTATGCCTACATAGCAATCGTACTCGTCTGTGTACCTCCGATATAGACATATAGACATAAACTGCACATCTACAATTCTATACATCCTCAATGGGCAAGCCATTTGAATATATACTTTTACATTTATCCAAACTGCGTGCGACAGCATTGCAATCATACGCGCGTGTCCCATCAAAACGCACATTCCATATCCAAATGGGATAAAAAAAACTCGATATAAAATTGAACGTGTTCGCAGTGACATAAAACCGAAAAACGCACAAACATTGCGCGTGAGTGTCCCGGTTATGTCTTTGCCATGCACTCGAGGTGTTCTTTATAAATCTATATACAAATATGTACAATAGACACTGTACTATTTAGTACACTATGTTAAAGTATAAAAAATATACATATGTACCTATGCGCTATAAAATATAATAGCTTGTTTTATTATTATTGTTGTTGATGTTGGTGTTGTTGTTGTTGTTATACTATACTGCGTCGTGCATCGGTGCACCGCACGCGGGTATAACGCGCGCGCATTTATATATTTATAAATATAGTATAGCACCGCGCAACGCGTTATGCACTATGCTTGCGTTTGTGCCGGTGAGCGAGTATTGCTAGCACGTGCGCGTTTTCTGTGCGCGCACACGTTGAGCAGAGCTTGTCGTGCTCCGCCACCGACACAACACATAATAATATATAGTACGACACACGTCGTTTACGTATATCCATCGTATAAATTCCGGAAATGCTATTTGCGTGCGTAAAGTCAACGGTGGTGCACGCGCCATGTTCAAAATGTACATATGTATATATACTATGTATTTGTATATATTTATATATATATATAATACGTGCACGCTAGACGCGACTCCTCCGAACTCTGCATAACAGAGGAAATGCAGCAGCGATGATAATATTTTCTTAACAATATTGCGAGTGCGACGATGCACTGTGTCGTGTTTGTACAAGTGCAGGCGCTGTGCGCGGATATTTAAAATTGCGCGCGCATAATGCACACACGTATTGTAGAACATTGCATACTATAAATAAACTATATGTATGTGTGGTGTTTTGTTATGGAGTTGCGAAGGCGATGATGCAAATTGCAAAAGGGCGCCATCACATAACCGGATGCATTTCTTGCAACTATACGAATTATCGTTATTTAAAAACTTTATATCATGTAATTATAGTTTTTTTTTTTTGAATTGAAGTAATTACTTCACTTACATCTATCATCTGTCATCTATCATAAATATATCAAAAATACTATCATCTACCATCTATCATCTATTATCTATCATATATCTTCTATCATCTATCATCTATCATCTAACATCTATTATACATCATAAAACATTAATCATCTATCATCAATCATCTATCGTCTACTATATATCATATCATATCATCTATCCTCTTGCATCTATTCATAGTCAAATTGTAGAACTTTCTTGCTGGTTTCTTTTAGGTTATTCAACTTTTTATCAAAAACGATTATTAATGAACAATTAATTCACAACTGGCATCTACCTTCTATCATATTCATATATCATATATATATATATATATATATATATTACCTATTATCTATCATCAATTATATATCATCTATCATATATCATAAACAGGTAGTGTCAGATTCTTACTGACTTAAACCTTGGGTGTTGGGAGTAATCTCTAACAACAAATATCAAAATAAAACAAGGAAATCAATTCTATAAGGGGAGGAGAGGCTCAAAGATAAAAAATTTAAAGAAACAGTATTTCGGAGAGTTGTGTAATTTAAGTTAAAGATAAGGGTGTTTTGTATCAACTTATTTGTTATTATTATTTTATGTATTATTTAAAAAATGTGGCAATCTTTAAAATATCGATAAGAAACACAAACGAAATTGAAATTGTTTTACCTCTTCTCCCTCCCTCTATATTACCTGGTATAAAATATGAGGTTTTTTTGCATATCTTTTAAGGGTTAGATTCCTCATTTTCTTTAAATTATAGATATTTTAAATACTTTTAATTTGATACCAATAACCCTTATTTTCAATAACGGAAAGCTCCGAAATACTGATATTTCTATTTTAACAAATCTGTGAGCACCTCTTCCTCCTCCTAATGGTGTAATTTCCTAGAAATATTTTTTTGATATGTAGGCTTGGAGAGTTTTCTTGTGTGGGGGAAGGGGTTGATAAGTAGATAAGTACTCCGATTTAGTATCTGAGGATCTGAGTTGAACAATGATTGGATTTCCGAAAATCAAGATTAAGACTACCAATGACTCCCTCTAACGAAGAGGAAAAGAAAATTATGGTATATTGCATTTATGGAATTTGAGCAATTTTTAATGGATATCACAAATGGATTACTATTCCAGACTTTAAGACCAAATGCCGCAAAATCGAAATACTAAACGTCTCAAGACAGTAATTATAACATTTTATTGCGCAGGTTCTAATAAACAACTACAATACAAGCCTCATGAATATATACGTAAATATACATATATAATACTAAACTACACCAGACCGTCGCCGTTGATCGTCGCGGCGCCAATAAGAGTATTAGATTAATTTTACTGTTTCGCTCCAGAGGCATTATATACAAATCCAGAAAACCATAGACAAATTTATATTGCTCGTATCCCGGGCGGAGAAACGCACACACACACACACACACACATGGCTTCTGGACCGATAAAAACGCGTGCGCCGTCTTTGGACAAAACACAGCTGTTTTAGATCGCTTCTTCGCGCATCTTCCATTCTTTATGAAATAATACACATGAGATTTGGAAAGAGACAAAAAAATAGTATATGACTGCCATGTATGGCATAGCTGATTCCTGTACTGAAGAACAGAGTTCCTGGAAAATAGCTCTTTTTGAGTGATGTGATGCGGCACGGAAAACGAACGCTGGTCGGTCGCAACCATCGTCATCAGATGGGTTTAATCAAACCGTTACTTTTGGTGTTTTTTTGGTTACAGAGAGAGACACATTTTTAGAAAGTAAAAATGTGTATCTTGCAAAAGAATACACAATATATAGTATAAATGGGTTACGTTTTTTTTACCGAATGGTGTTCTTGAGGTAGAAATAATGTCAGGTCAGCGTGCCGACTGTCGACTTCTTCTGAAGAGTTACATTTTAAACTGTCATTACAGTTATTTTTTTCAAAATCTTTTTATAAAAAGTACATTTTTCAAGTATTTATATAGATATACAAATATTAACGGTCTTAGGAACATGTTTTTAGTCTATATTGTATAATTGTATTATTTAGTTCTTCTTCGATTGTCGTATGGCCAAAATGGTCAAGTTCTTTTGTCCATGAGGTAGACATTGTCAATATTGTCAAAAGGCTCATTCAGCCGACCTGTAATATTCATATGATTTTTATATAGCCCTAAACATTTTGCAGATTTAGTCAATGTTTTCATGTTTAGCCTGATTCATAAATAAATACCATTTTTGCGATGTTCTTTTAAAAAAAATTAAAACTAAAAATTAGTAAAAAATCAAGTTGTAACCCAAGTTGGGGTCTAAATGGATTTAAAAGAAACTCCTCCTTCTCAAGGGAAAGATGGAAACATCGAACGAAATTTAATTAAAAACTGGGTAACTTTTCCCCCTCTAAGCAGAAGGGCGTTTCTGCTAAACCACCTGTTGGGATTAAGAGTCAGGTGGTTAAAGAGAAGAAAGATTTTTATAGGAGAGAATATTTATTGATTAATATTATAAAACATAGAAATATATTATTATTTATTTGAAAGAAACTTTGAAAACTCATTTACTCTATTTTTATTTAATTTTGTAATAATATATATTTCAGAAATTGTTTTTAAGCCGAATTTTATTTGAAAAAATGTTTTTTGGACAATTTAAATTAGCGTATTTTTTTTGGGCAAAAATTGTCGTTACATACTTTTTCGGCCTGTTGATGTTAATGCACCTAATTTTCAGGCAATTTAAGAAGTTTTAATTGTGAAATTGACGGCTTTTTGGCTATTACGAGAATTTTCATAATAACAGATATCCGAAAATTCCGAATTGACATTCAAAAAAATTTTATTTTGGCAATTCTTGCAATACCCAAAAAGCCGTCAATTTCACAATTAAAACACATGAAATAATCGCATATCTCACGCTTCTGAATTTAATATGAGTTTCCACCGCGTGACTCGTGCTCTCACACACACACATACACAGGATATTGTAAACAGAGGAAGTTGCATCACGCATTCGCGTTCGCGGAACCCATAAGACACGAGAGAACACGCGCGCATCAATCAGCGGACATCATGCCTAATTGATCCGAAGCTACACACGTTTTCAAATGTGCCTTTAATATATATGTTACATATATACATCAATTATCATCATCATCATCATCGACTTCATCGTCTCCGTCTCTGGCACTGCGCGTGCATAAATATTGTCCCGGAAAACACAAGATGCGCCGCCGCCGGCCGCTCCGAGCACCGGCCGCGCCAATGCTCTCGCGCTTGCAAACATAAACGCAGACAATATTATCCAGCAGCTATTTATAAACCGCAAAGTCAATAATCTTTGCTGTTATTTCATAGTTTAGCGATAATTCGTTAATACATTTATAATACGAATACTATATATACTTTCTTAATCATAATGCATTTCGCATATTGCATCGTGCCACCCGTACAGATAGAGTGCACATTGCACATGCACAAAGCATTTTACATACTCGTATATACAAATAATTGCAAAATGTAAATATATATTTCTTCGATATATTTAATATACTCTCAAATCAATTAAAATGAATTTATTGACAGGAAGATCGTGAGCGTGCGCTGAACCGTTCCCGCGGAGACGTCTCTCTGACGGAACAACGCGTCCACACATGATATCCGCGCGCATCAACTCGTAATAAATGCGCGGCGTATATTTTTAGGATTTACTCAAATGTACGCGCATACGCATATTATACAAGAGACAAGAGACAAGAGACAAGAGAGTGCGTTTGTATAAATTACATCAATTCAACGTGTGAAACGAATCGCGGAATTGTTTAAACGTGTGCGCTTGTGCAATAATACGGGCGCTGTTAACACGAATGTCACATTTAATGGCAAACATAAGTAGAGAGAGAAGACATATTGGATCATAGGTGGAATTATACACGGCGCGACGCACGGGGAACCCTTTTTCCGGTATCATTGAAATTAGTTAGAACAAGATTTATCGTATGGCTTAAAGCACGTGTCGTGTGATTTGTACACCTATTTGGTGTGTAATTAATTATATATTGTGTAAGCTAGGGAAAATTATGTAGTTTATATAGATAATATAAAAATAGAATAAATTTGTATTTAAAGAGAGGTTATATTGAATAGATTTACCCTAAAGCTCGAAAAACTCTGGTCCGCAACCCATTGGAGGGCCACAAAAGTTTTGAAGTGTGCCGAAAATATCAAAAATAAAACGATTTCTAGATAGATTTCGACCGTCCACGAAAACAGGCATCCATACTCTTAAACTATAGAAGAAAAGATGTTTCTAATAAAAATGTGTAATTAATTGACACATTTAATTGACGATAACAATTTTATAAATTATATTTTTGTTCACTCGATTTTGCGGCATTTTTTAAAATCAAGAATCTGTTGGTTTTTTACTGACCTTCTTCAATTTGGTGAACATTTGTGTGAAAGCGAGGTAATAAATTGAAAACATATTGGAAAGCGCAAAATCCAAAAAAAAATGGACCAAAAAGAAAAAAGACGATTTTTAACTTTAAAAAATCTGTCAATAATATTGTGCTACTAAATGCTGACGTGGTTGGTGATGATGATGAAGATTGGAATGGGTGCACCGACTCGGTTTCATAAAGATAATTTATTAAAGCACTTATCACTCATGGTTTGCCAGTACCCAGATTTAGTTTCTATGTTTAAAACAGTGACCATGTGAGACTTTCTACATCTCCAAATGGGATCTGGTTTATAGATAACTAATTTTTTTTTCATTTTAATTTATTTCTTGATCTTATCCTTGATAATATGCATTAAAAAAAGACCCATAACTTTCTTTTTCTTTTACTTTTTAGGGTGTTACATTTTACCTTTTTTTCTTCCCCAAATGGTGCCGTTTTTCTGAAATTCGTCTTCAAATCGGCCCAATATTTCGGCATAGTGATTGATTTGCCATTCTTCAGGAATTTTATTTAAATCTCACCTTGTGAATCCTAGTAAACGGTGCCCATCACCTTTTCGGCTGATGGGACAGTAGTCGTCTACTGTTTCGACTGTTCCTTAGTTTCTGGTGAGTACCAGTGTAGATCCATGTTTCGTCGACAGTCACGAAACGACTCTGATTGCACTCACGGTTGCGCTTGCTGTCCGGAGTGAGCAAACGCGGCACCCATCGCGATGACAGCTTTCTCATGCCCAAAATTTCATGCAGGATATGATTCAAGCGGTCTTTCGAGATGGCTACTATATTAGCAATCTTATCCTTCATGGAGGCCGTTTTCGAGGCACCAGCTGGACGTTGCTCATCGAAAACCGACGTTCGACTACGTTTAAACTCTTTATACCATTTTTTTATTTTTGGAGAAATTATGTATATATTCCAAATAAATATTGATAATAATATAGAATTCTAAATATATATTTATATTTATATTTATAAAAAATAATTTTATACATTAAATCTACTACACCTATTATAGATTGTTGATTCAGCTGTATAATTATTGACAACCCGTGTGCTACTTATCAACTTAATTAAAAACAAATTATTTTTATAGCAATAGACAATTTAGATTAATATTATGTTGTTAATATTAACAAACAGAGTACATGGCGCCGTGGCTTAGTTGGTTAAAGCGCCTGTCTAGTAAACAGGAGATCATGAGTTCGAATCTCGTCGGGGCCTATGGGTTTAACAATATTTTTGGTAGCTTTTATTATTTAATGTTAATTTATTAAAATGACTTGTGTTAAAGATAACTGCATCCATATATTTTACACTCTGCATCTCAAAAAGAGGGTTATTATTTTAAACCATTGGTGTCGTAAACTGTTTATTTTTAATCCAAATAATTGCAATAGAGTAGGTCTTTTTTCAAAAATGCAAAATATAATTTTTCTCGCTCCTGTTAAAAATAAAAATAGGTTGTTTTTGTACAACGTACACACACTCCCTAACTAAACAAATTGGTATTTTTTGCTTATAATTCATTTAACAAAATACCAATTAACAAAATACAAATAAAACGTTTATATGTAAACGCGTTTTTCCATAAACGATAGTTTGTTGTGCATTTTTGTCCCTACTGAGATTCGCCTATATTGGTATTCAATTTAAAATTATATTTATATACAGCAAAAAATGCAATGTATACTTATTTTATTTTAAAGAGATTATAAAATATTTTGAAACAATAAGTTTTTTTTTTTAAAAAACATTCATTTATTATTGACCCTCAAGGTATACCAAGTGAAGTTAAAACAAAAACTTAACATAAATATTTTCATAATATACATGGGTTAGTAGAAGTCGATAATGTCTAAAAATATTTTTATGAAAGGCGTTTTAGTTTCTTTATAATAATATTTTCCTATTAAAATCTCATATTCTTTGTATTCCGCAATTTTATTTGTTTAAATATTCAAAGAAAATTGCATTTACTGTTTCAAGCCGATCTGACTGAATTCTCTTGTAGACAATAATATGGTCAATTATCTTTTGAGATAATCATGTTTAGCGGGTCACTGTAGTCATATTTACCAAGAATTATCTTAAATATTCAGGTATTATTAAAAAACGGCTCTTGAACAACGTTTTTAAACTATATAACAGGTCTTCACCACATGTTTGTCCTTAAATGTATATTTATATATTATAAGCCATAAATTAAATGCATTTTTAGTCTATACATTTATTTAGCCGTATAATTATTTAACAAATTATTATAATTTAATAAAATATTAGTTTCGGTCATTATAAAACCTATGTATTTTTGTATGAAAATATATTTTTGGTTTTCGTTTTATTTCAGCGATTATTGCTCGCTTAAGCGGCAGGGAACAGAACTACCGACACGCTCTATACTTTTAATTCTTGATTATGTGGCTTATGAGTTGTTTAATATTATAATTTATATTTATATTCATTTATTTCGAATTATGCTTTTACACTTACAATTGTTATAGGAGCTGTGCATTATTCTCAAGAGACTTAACGTAACAAAAATAGTGACGATAAGTCACAACTGGCTTTGGACGTATTCTCAATTGATTTAACGACATGACAAATTATGAGAGTAATGCACAAGCGGACTGTAACTTATTCTCACGATTTTTAGTGACGTTAGGTCTCTTGAGAATAAGTCACCTGTGCATTATCATGAATATTTGAAATTAACGCGCTGGAGAACAGTAATTGCAAATTTATAGAAATATTCCATCTCACAAAAATTGTAATAACAATTAAAATAGTTTTGTTAAACTTTTACTTGTTTTTTCAAACTATTTTGCTAGTTCTTTGCTTCGAAAAAACCTAGCATATACAATAATAAAAAACAAGAAACAAATAAGCAATCCATTCCTTCATAAAAAAATCTCAATAAAACACAAAACATTCATTAAATTTAAACACCGTCATGTTTAGGAAAAAAAAATCCTGACGATAATGCCGACTGTGACTTATTCTCAAGATACTTAACGCCACTAAAAATTGTGTGCGTAATGCACAGGCGGACTTTGACTTATTGTCGGGATTTTTCGTGACATTAAGTCTCTTAAGAATAAGTCACAGTCAGACTGTGCATTAATTCTCTTCCGGCGTTAATTCTCTTGAAAATAAGTCTTAAGCCCGTTGTGACTTATCGTCACGATTTTTTTTTAATAATAATGCACAGTGCCGATTAATTTTATATACTAGTAAGTTAAAATAAGATTACAAAAACGGTGTGTTTCATTAAACAGAAAAAATTATAAATAGTGCCAATTTGATTAGTAATTAAATCGTAATGTAGAAAATAATTATAACCACTTCATTCGGTGGTTAATGAAATATTTTAATAAACTCGCCATTTAGTTCCTGAGCTATATTCAATTATAAGCAAAAACAAGCATAAAACAAGAAAAAAACAAGCAAAAAACAAGCAAAAAACAAGAAAAAAACAAACAAAAAACCAGCAAAAAACAAGCAAAAAACCAGAAAAAAACAAGCAAAAGAAGAGCAATATACAAGCCAAAAACAAGCAATAAAAATTAAAACCGATATTAAATACAAAATTTAAAAACTTCAATAATATTAGGTAGTACAAGTTCAATACTATAATAGAAAAGTAACCGACCATCAAGCGGAAGTGGTATCATTTTGTGATAGCTAAAATTTTCAGGATTTTCAGTGAGAATAAGTCTCAATTTTCTCACGTCAAGTCTCATTATTGAAAAAACGAAAAAAAAACACAACAACATGGTGACGATAATGCACAATCGCCGTGATATTAATTGCAATGCAATTATGTTAAAAGATAACAAATAAAAACAAATAACAATTGAATTTTATCTTGCGATGTCCGTAAAATTTTTAAAACACACAATACATTTGTTATGTTTATCCCAATGGTTAAAATAGACGAAAGTATAGCAATCTAAAAGCATCAAAGATTTAAATGTTACAAAAATGTCGAACACCGGCATTTTTAAAAACATTATCGCTATTTATTTTCTTCATAAGAACTGTGCAGAGAATTCCACAATTTAATACCACGAATGAAAAATGCATAATCCATTGAAAAAAGACGGC
>JAAAKO020011006.1:0-34178 GCA_010015015.2 Bolitophila cinerea | reverse complement strand
CCTTTAAGAAATTAAAAATTGTACACTTATTTAATAAAATATCTACTTAAGTAAAAAAATCTGCTAAAAAATAAAATGTTGTCCACTTAAAAATTGAAAAACTTGCTATGTATTTAATGAATGTGGTTAGGCAGGTTAGGTTAGGCAGACCTTTTTAAACCAAAACCATTTACGCCAGTCCAAATTATTAGCATTACAATATTTTAAAGGCGAATATATTATTTCTAGAACATTGTCTTCTGCATTACTTACACATTCAGTGAAAGTTAAAACATATTCATAAAACATTATAACACGTTTTTAATTATTGAACGGACATAATTAAATTTATTAAAAGGTCATTTTCAATTATTCAGCGTACATTTTTTCGTCTCGAGTCTCGAAACACGTCTCTTAATTATTAGCAAAACAATTAAAAAATAACTAGGAAAAACTTTGCATGTTGCAATAATATAATACAGTAAACTAATATTTGTTTCCCACAGCAAAATTCTGTTATTGTGTTGGCGGCCATTTGCATATTCTAGTGTCTTGCGACGCGCTGTTCTCTCTTGATTAGTCTGTGCGGAAGCGGGCTTCAAAGTCGAAGTGCATTATTATTCATTTTATATATTTTAATAAAAAATATATAATATAGACATTTATAATAAATATTAATTAATATATAAAGCACATATTTTTTATAATGTAATAAGAAAAATATAACATTTTGGAGTTCTATACGAACTGTTTTATAGTTATTTTGCTGATATATTTTATTTATTATAAAACTATTTTAGAGCTTGATTCGAACTATTTTTCTCGGATACAACTATATACCAGCTCTATTTTATTATCGAGTTCCAGATTTATATTCGAGCCTTTCTAGCTAGCGATACAGGTAACTTATAAGTATATTTAGCATAAAGAATCGAGCTTTAATAGAGAATGTCAAATCCGAGGTCCTACTATTTTAGAACTATATTCCAGTTAAATCCGAGAAGCATTGTTGTACTGTTTATTCTCATCAGATGACAAAATTGAGTCAAACATTTTAATACTGTGCATTTTAGTTATCTTCAATAAAAATTTAATTTAATTTTTCACACAGTATTTGCACTCAAAGACTTAAATTATCAAGACGTTAGCTCACAACTGGCTAAAGACTTATTCTCAAGTAAATTAACGTCAGCTTATAATTTTAATAAATTAATAATTTAAATATTGTGAATTACGATTTTTTCCTGACTTTCGTTTGTGATAATATATCATCTCCGCCAAACACATTACTTCGCAAGCATTAGGCACATATGTTACTAGCGCCAATTGCAATTTTCAGATGATGAATTATGAGCCAACTCTTTGACGAAGCAATGTCACTGTCGCCATATCTTTATGAATGAGCGGTTATGTCAGACAAAGACTTTTCTGCACTAAATATCTAAAAATAACAAATAATATAAATTTGTTATATTTTATTAAAAAATTAAATGATTTTCTTGTTTTTTGCTAGTCTTTTGCTTGTTTTTTACTTTATTTTTTGCTTCGCAAAACAACTCTTTTTCATTTGCTGGTAAATTAAATTCTATTTGCGCGCTGCCGCGCGAATTTTTTTGGGGCTTCGCGCCTTTTTACTAAAAAACAATAAGTCAATCAACATACAACATGGTTAACCTTTATTATTTATAAATATATGGCGACAGTGACATTGCTTCGTCAGAGAGTTGGCTCACAATTCATAAAGTGATGGCACTTTTGTCTTATCTGTGTTCGGCAGTTTTGTGACTGGCGCTTGCTGCTACACACTATATAAGTTATTCTATGTGATTGGCCGTATAAATATATATAATAGAACCAATGAAATAGTATTTAAATTATAAGCTTTGTATGTACACAAATAAACATCCATTAGCAATTAAATATTTATAGTATCAGAAATAATATAATTAAAACTTTTAATTTTTTTATATATTTAATTTTTTAGTATTTCTATTTCTATTATTATTATTTTTTATTTAACTACTCTAGAATCTATAGTTTTTTGTATCTATAAAAATATTTATTATTTATTTATTTTTACAATATTTTATATACACCATTTTTTATTTAAAAACAATAAATAAAAATGTGTGTAGTGTATATGCTGCATTGGGATACGTGTATTAAAACTCTATTTTCATTCAACTATGCAAATTGTATGGCTTTTACCAATATATTTTATATAATCAATTTCAATACTGTCAATCATTTAATTCAGTGAAATACGCTAACCTAATTTCCGACAGTATTTCCAACAAATGAAACGTTCTTTGATATTTTCAACACTTCAGCAACACATATATTTTGCTGGCATATCACGAATTGAGGCTTCTTTGTTTGATATATTTATCCCATCTGACAGCGTAGTTAAACATAGATATTTCATTTTCCGGTATTTATTAAAACAATGGTACTTACGTTTAATATCCTTTGCATCCATTGTCTGAAATAATACGATAAAATATTATTTATTTTTAAGTATCAATTATAGAAATTTATTTAAGTGATAATATGATTATAATTCACAAATATTAATAAATATAGCTACTTTTCCTGATTGATAGTGGTGTGCAGTTTAAATTCATTTGACTATCAATATCTACTTGATACTTTTCAAAAGTATCTGATACAATGTATCAGTTACTTTTGCATCTGATACTTATATTTGTAACTGGTACATTTTGAATCTAATCCTATTTTTGAAGTATTTGTTCCTTTTTTAAACTGGTACATTTTGTATTTGATACATTTGTCTTTTGTTTTCAATTCTTTTTCTTATCTGTTTAAACCCCTCTAGTGCATGAATAGATACTTTTATATTTGATTCTTTTCAAAATGACAATCAGATAATTTGAGTACTTTCAAGTATCTGATACATTTGTAACGAGTAGATATATTTTGCACACTACAACTGATTGGTTACTGCCAATTTCAATAAAGTTTTCTAATAGACATTTGGGGATAATAAACACTTTTTTGGACTTTAAATAACACTCTCTTAAATTAGTTTTTCATCCCTTCGCTTGGATATCATGTACCCTTGGACGTCATGTGACGTGACATATGCAGTAAGTTTTAAAAAAACACTCGATAAAAAAATTCTGTTGCCGCTGCCCGGTCTCTAACCGATGACCTCAGTATCATACATATCTACCATGCAGAATTTTGAAACGTTGTTCCTCTTGGTTATTGCGTTTGCGTCGGTAATTAAATAAAACTGCAGATACAAAATTTTGGATTTTAGTTCAACGGATATTCATCCTACAGACTATTTTAAATCATTGTTGGCTGATTGGGAGGCTTTGTACGAATTAAGGTAGAAAGGTGAAATAAATCTGGACGTGAGTAATTTATGAAGACAACTCGTCACGCCAAAAATGCTAATCTAGATAAATCAGTCAAGAGAACTAAAGTCAGTAAAGTCTCCTGCATTAAAGTCACGAGGAATTTTCTAAGTGCGTCCAAATTATTTACGATTAGTTCTATAAATATCAAAAATACGTTATAAAAATATCATGAGAACCTTACTCTTATCTTTGACCAAATCATTGACAAATAATATACAATATAATACAAATCTATAAAAAATAGTCTGTTACTCTTTGATGTTTTACTAAATCACCTATAAAAACACAATCATACAGTACATAACCTAATCGAGATCGAGTCTCGACTTTACTTTCATATCAAATACATGATCGCCTCAAACCAAAGTTATATACCATACAGTCACACATTCATAAACAAATAATCTTGTGTCGCATAAGATTCAAAGTGAGATGTCTTGTCGACGTCTGACTTAAGCCGATTAACCCGCATTCGAATCGGTACATTATGTTTGATACATATATAAATATATAAATACACATTTTATTTAACCGCATACATACAAACAAACTCAAACATTCTTTTAAAAACTTATTACTACTCGATATGTATGCCTCCTGCTCTTACGCAGCGCTCGAAGCTATATTACTCTATACTGATGGTAAATTAAAGGCGTAGTGCGAGCGGCGTCCGATAATTAACGAATCTAAACTCCACACACTCCTTAGAGATTCCCGTGCAGATCCCTACCGTCGATACAGCCGGCCGCCGAACATGCTTATACACTTTGAATTACATATATTTATTTTGTAATTTACGAAAACAAAAACGCCAGCGCAAAAATGAGAATCAGTAATTTTTCGCCAGTTATACATTTTATAAATACCAATGTATGGATAGTATATAAACAGCAGTACAATATCCTTAAGTATATATACACACACACATACACATACACATATTTATAAGCGAGCTCTCGCATTCGATTGTTATGTGATCAACGCAGATTTTGATCATTCTGTGTGTGCGCGCGCGCGCAAGCGCACTCTCGCGCGGTGCACCTCGAAAGCCTATTCATCTTCAAAGAGATCCGATTTTGATAGCGCGATTCCCGACCAATGTACAATTAACAATGGACATGTTGTGCGCGCGCGGCGGTACGGTTGCACAGGGTGCCTCACTGCGGACTTCTTGTAACTTGTACTATAAACACACACACACACACATATACACAGCAGCATCAGAAGCAGAGCGTCGTCGTTGAATTTGCATTCGTATGTGTGTGTGTGTGTGTGTGTATATGTATTTTGCACAATAATTTACGAAATTAAGCCTTATTTTTCGTCGGCGTCCGTCGTCGTCGTCGTCGTTCGCCGCGATCCAATTTACATGCAATTATTAATTTAACGATCTCAAAGGATTACACCGCAATCTCCGTGTATGTGTGTTTCTATGTGTTTGTATACGGTTTACGCGAGTGTGCACGAGAGCTTTCCGCGCGCGCACGCCTATTAAAAGACACCGTTTAACACAATATGACTGAGCGCGCGCGCATATCAATACACACATGCGTTGCGTGTTTAAGCGTCGGCCTTCGTCCGGAAATCCGTATGCGGCTGTAATATTATTCAAACGCGCCTTTTTTGCCATTCATGCGTTTATATATATATATATATAAATATATATATACACAACTCTCCGAAAGGTATAGACATTTTATTATGCCAAGCATCCTCAATAAATTGAAAGATTTAACGTTTTAATTACCCGGCAATAAAACGGAGATAAAAACACGTGAGTCTTCGGAAAAATGCAGCCGAAAGAATAGCATTTCGATTTGCCAATATTCTTGTAACATAAGAAATATTCGTACGATTGAAAGTTGCTGCTGGTGCAAAAAGCTGCGAATTTTTATTTAAATCAAAGGAAAGTATAAATCAATATAGAAATAATGAATTCTATTGATCAGAATGAAGAGGAAGAGAAATATAGTATATTGTATTGTATATAATTATTATTTTAAATTTTATTTCATAATTGAGAATCGTTTTAATATTTATACAGAGAGATTTACATTTGTATAATTTTAAAGGAAATAGGTGAGAATTGTTATTTCTTGTAATTTGAATATGGTGTGGTTTTGATGATTTATATTCAGTTTAAATTTTCAATTTTTCAGCGATTCTGTAAAATATTTAAGTTTTTCTTTCAATTGTCAAACTTTCATGTATTGCAAATTACTTTTTAATTCATAGTTTGCGTAATATATATTTTTTATTTGCCACACATTGTTCGCGTTCAATACAAATTATCGAAAAACGTTTCGCTTTAATTAGAACCGCTTGAAACTAAATTCTGAGCGATTAGTACTATAAAGGTTCAATTGCTTTGGGAATCTTCCTCTAAGCATAGGCGGATCCAGAAAATGTCATCGTCACGATGGTATTTGACTAAATTTTTTGGGAATTTGAAATTCTTTTTTAACAAAACTCTGTTTTACAAAATTCTGTTTTTGGTGCTGTGCTTTTTTACTTTTTCATTTTATACCAAACTTTGTTCGATACACTGCATTGAATAACTGACACTTTGTCTAGATTTTGTACTTTTCTACTTTCCTTTACTTTTCTGAACCGAGGATGTCCTCAGCCCCATAGTCTTCGTCGCCATTTTCATAATTTGCCTCTGGACCTAATGAGCACCATGGTTTGATTTTATCGCTGCTGTAAATTGATTCAAACGGACGCTGATTTCGTTGAATGTCTTGAAGATCTGCGATAAAATACCGGTCATGACCAAAATATTTTTTAATAATATGAAACGTGGCTAAAAATTGCGTGATTTACCATTCACAGGTGGTTGGTTTTCGATTAATACAAAGTCATTCTCGGCATACTGAATCGGTGTTCTATGGCGCTTGTCATAACTTAATTTCCATTTGGTTTTCTCTTCATCTATTACGCGGGCAATTTCCTCCAGATTTGGTATTATATTAGCCGTAGTTCCGTCCATTTCGTGCAATGCTACCATTAATTTGGGCAGCACCCAGTTGTTTTGTAGATTTGTGTATTAATAATCCACTGACACTTTTGTACATCGGCCTCCCATTTGCGTATATCAACGTTGCTTGTCTGCAGATACATGGCAATTAGTTGATTGACACGCTTAATAACTTATCCGTCGTTTGCCCGTGGTATGCGCACAGCATTTTTTATGTGAATAATATTGTTGCGGGTACAATAATCATTGAATGCTTTCGATCAACATCTTAATAACAGCACGAGTATCAGTCGTTCGTACAGCATTCACTACCACATAACATACCGCTACAACATTTGCATTGCCTCGAGAACTTTTCGGGAATGGACCCATATGGTCAACGTGTATTGTCCTGAACGGCGTAGGCACAGTTTCCGACACATACAACTGCCCTGCGATGGTTCCACCCGGTCGCCAATTAAACGCACACTCAATACATGCTTCCAAATACTTTTTCACAAACAACCGCATTTGTGGAAACCAAAGTTCTGCTTTAAGATGATCAAGAGTCTTTTGCAACCCAAAAAGACCACGTTCGTCGTGAGCGAATTTTACGAGTCGTCAACGGACTCCTGCCGGAACAACCCATCTTTTGGCCACATCGATCTTACGAAACAGACGATGATTTTGTAGCTCGTAATCGGTTTTCTCAGTTGCCGTATTTTGCTGTTCTCTGTCTGTGTGCTGTAACGTAAGATGTTTATGATGTTCGAAAGCTTAGCATCTTGCAGCTGCATTGTCACGAGCCAATCAGAGTTCGTGATCTCAATTCTCATGAGCCGCTCTGTGATGTCAACTGCTTTGCATGCGGTCTCAACAGGAGCTCGGCTCAATGCATCCACACACGCAATCTGTGATCCTGGTCGGTGCACTAGTTCGTATTGGTACTCTTCTAACTTTAAAAGCCATCGAGCTATGCGTGGGATAAGCGGCTTTGTGTTACGTGTCGTCGTTACTGCGGCGCAATCGGTCACAATTCGAAATGGCTTGCCCAACAGATATACTCGGAATCGCTCAGTAGTCTCTACAATCGCCAGGACTTCAAGCTCATGTGACGTATATCGGCTTTCTGCGGGTGTACAATGTCGACTATAATAGAATACAGGGTGTAATTTACCTTCTTCTGTCTTCTGCATCAGAACACCAGCCAAGCCAATACTACTTGCGTCCGTGTGTATCTCATGCTGTTGACCCGCGTCGTACAAGGCCAACACTGGCTCTGTGCATAGAATTGATTTCAGGGATTCGAATGCACTCTTCTGTTCTTCACCCCAAATAAATGTTGGGTTACCTGTAGTTTTCAATTGTTCGGTAAGTGGTTTGGCAATGCGGGCAAAATTCTTGACAAATTTTCTAAAAAACCCGGACAGACCCAAAAATCGTCTAACTTCATGTGCATTCTTTGGTACTGGAAAATCCCGTATTGCTGCCACTTTGTTGTCTCCCGGTTCGATTCCGTTCTTACTAACATAATGTCCAAGAAATTTTATTCGTGTCGACAGGAAAACGCACTTACTCATTCGCAGAGTCAGTCCAACGTCTCTGATGGCTCTCAGAAATTTTTGAAGGCGTTCGACTCCCTCCTCAACGGTTTTACTTGGGATGACAATATCGTCCAAGTAAGCTACTGCTTCGCCCGGCGACATTCGTTGAACCAGATCATTGATACAAGCTTGAAATACACTTGGCGCATTTACTAACCCAAATGGCATTCGAGTAAATTCATAATGGCCACCATGTGTATGGCAGTGTTTTTTCGGGAACTCGGATGTACAGGAATCTGATAATAACCCGACATGAAGTCAAGCGCGGTGAAGTAAGTATTACCTGCTAACTTGGCCAACAGCTCCTCGATGATCGGCATCGGCAAAGTGTGCTTGATTGTAATCGCGTTTAGGGGACGATAATCCACACATAGACGATCCTCTCCGTTCGATTTCTTTACAATTAGTACGGCGATTGATTATGTTCAATGATGCCGCTGGCTAACATCTCCTTTATCATTTTGGTAACACTTGGCCTCTTTGCAAACGGAATGCGGCATGCACGGTTGCATATAGGTTTCTGTGTGTTGACTTCGATTTGCATAGTGGTAATTTTGGATTTTCCAATCTCTTCTAATGTGTTGGAGAAACATTCGGTAAATTCTGATACTACTGTGCGTCTGGTTGTCTTCGGTGCAATCGGTTATACTTCGTATCAATGTGTATTTTTTGATTACCAATGAGAACGAATCTTCCAAAACCATAAGGCAATTCCAGCATCTAGCTTGCCGTGAGAATTTGTCGCGCTGCTGTGGAAGACGCTGCCGACTGCTCGGTCCAGTCGTTTGACTATTCTTGTATGACACCGAATCAGATTTATTTAGGTTCTTTTGACTTACCGCATGTTACGTTGCATGGGCAATTGTGAGTTTAGGTTGTGCGTGTGGAAACTTCTGTTCGAAAATGACAACAGTTCTGATAAATTCCGTTACCGACTGCATCTGTACATAAATCACTCGTTTCTTATACGTTTTATGATCAACTGTGCCTGTTTCTCGTCTGGAATACTCGAACTACGACCGATTACTGCGATTCGGCGACAGAATTCTTCTAGCGACTCGTGCGCCGATTGAACAGATTCACACATTTCTGCAACAACATCGGCAATTGTTACAACCGTCGGGTATGTGGTAATTAAATCCTCTTTAAATGCCGCAAATGATGTGTAAACATGGAGCGATTCATCATTCCAAACTTTAGCCTGTCCTCGTAATCGTTGCTGTGCTGCTTCGAGTAGCAGAAAATCTGACCAGCCATAGTGTGCTTGAAGCGCGCGTATGCGTGTCAAGAATGCCCTAGCCGACTTCGTGTTTCCCACATCACTACCGGGATCAAACTCCGGCATATTTTCTGCGGCATGCATCACCTCGAAACGTTGGTGGTTATATTGGCCGGATACATTCGTGGGACTCGATTTGTTTTTGCGTTCGTGCGTTCGTGTGCGCTAATGATAGTGAGCGAAGTATTGTATGTGAGAAAGAGCCAGGTATATGCGCTCGGTGGCTCTCAACATTTCTGGGTTGTCGTGAGGACATTTCCGCTTGCACTTCTTGTGTCGCTTGTGTCGACGAATGAACTGGCTGTGTGTTCATTGGCAGTATGTTTGAGGACTCAATCATTATAGCTCCAGGTTGCTCGCCCGAAACATCATCAATTGTGGCGAAACGTTGCGCACACGACTCTGAGGACGTTTCCACGGTGTTTGACTGTTGCACTGAATGATTTTCTTGAGTACGATGTTGTAGAGCGTATCGCAATAATGCTAATACCTCTGTCTTGAACTCATCCATATTTTGTCTATTTATTTTCCGCTCATTTTCCATAACTGCTTCTATCCTGTCCTCAATATTATGGTTGTGTTGTTCTCTATTTTCTCTTTCCTGAAGAACTTCCATCGGTTCCATCGACGTCGTTCAAATCGTAATTTTCTTCATCGTCACAGTGTGTGTGTGAACGATTTCCATCAGACGATCAATAAGTGCCTGCTTATAATATTATTATTATAATATTATTTAAATCTAGACATCAACTCAATAAATTAAATATATTTCTCCACGTCATTGAATTTTATGAAATGCTGTGTTTTTAAAACACTTCCAATAAATCTACTCTGACACTTATTATAGGCCTTTTTAAATTTCGACATAATAGACCTTATACAAGCTGTTTCTTCTGCTTACGTAAGACCTTTTAGAGGTTACATAAATGAAGCAATAGCCTTAGTAAATTGACCATTGATTTGCAAAGGAAGCTGTTTGAATAAATTTCAGCGATGTAAAATTTCCGGTGAGAAGCTTCGGTAAGGCTATACCTAAACTATTACGGCAGCCTTTTCGAAGCTCAAAATAAAAAATATATACACATTAATTATATTAACAATTTAATATTTTTTATTATATAATTTATTAAAAACAGAAATAGATATTTATTATTAGATTGTTTTTTTTTATGAGATCTAGATATTCTTTATTATATAATTTATTGAGAACAGAAATATATATTTATTATTAGATTGGTTTTTTATGAGATCTGCAGTGGTTAAATTATATAATTA
This sequence comes from Bolitophila cinerea, assembly GCA_010015015.2. Classification (NCBI taxonomy): domain Eukaryota; kingdom Metazoa; phylum Arthropoda; class Insecta; order Diptera; family Mycetophilidae; genus Bolitophila; species Bolitophila cinerea. The sequence continues at coordinate 23,699 of JAAAKO020011006.1, read as the reverse complement.
GATGATTATTATTATTTTTTTTGTTTTTACACATATATTTGGTTTTGGTTGGATTTGAATTTACCCCTGTATTCTGTGAACATTTAACGATAATTTTATCGACTATCGACTGTCAAATTTGACGTTAAAATAGTCGATAAAATTATCGTTATGTGTTCACAGAATACAGGGGCTGAGCCCCTCGTATGCAATCCGATACGTTATCAACTATGCTAATTTGTAATATGAAAAAAGTAACACTAAAACGAAACATTGAAGTTTATCAACTTAGCTTCGGTAAGACTTATGACGGGAACCAATAGCTTTTTTGTGACGAGAAACAAACCAAGAAATCTTTGCTTTTATAATATTTTGGATTACAAGTTCATAAGAAGCTATATCGAAGCTATGCTTAACAAATACATTTTTGGATGGCTTTATCGAAACTTTATCGAAATCAAGTTCTATTAGCATCTTTACGGCTTTTAGATTGACCTCTATAAGACCTTACATAAATTATTACCAAAACAATAACTTTTGAAATGCCTAGCATTGTACCACAAGTCTTATAACAACATTATCTCGGACTTTTTTTTTAAATCTCGCGTTACATGTTTTTTTATAAATGGGATTTTGATTCACGAGATTTTGAAAGATTTTAAAATATGGGATTTTAAAATACGGTATTTTAAAAAGCGGGATTTTGAGACACGGGTTTTCAAAACGCGGGATTTAGTAACGCGTGGTTTTAAGACGCGGGACTTTCAGTCGTGTGATTCTTTTAATCGTTGGATTTTGAATAAAAGCATCCCTCTTTTTATTATCAAATTCAAGCATAAGTTTGAATAAAATTAATTCATATTTAATAAAACTAATATATTTAAAAAATGTAGTAAAAATATGATGATATAACCTAAGAATATTTTTTTGTTCAAATAACAACATAAAACTAACACCACCGTTTTACAAATACATTTATTAACACAAAACATGAAATAAATAAATCAAATAATAAATATATATATATACATATATATATATATATATATATTAATGTATTTTGACGCGTATTCCCGTCATCATCAGACATTTTTTTGCGATTTTTTCTGATGATGACGTAAATGCCCGTCGAAAAAGATACAAGTATTTATTAAATAATATGTGTTATAATTTCCAAAATTATGTACTGCTTAAACACTTATAATTGTTCCTTTTGTTATTATTATTTTGTAGACATATTGCTGTTATGATAGTAAATCTATCTTCAATCCGTCTGTTTGGTTTTTGTTTATCTTATATTTTGTAGATTAAAAACTAAAAATAAGGTGGTAACCGGACCTACTTCAAAACTTTTTTACATTCGGGACCCGAATCATATGTAAGGCAAATATTCTGAACACTTCGATCAAATTAGGTACTATACAAATTTACGTAAAAATGTATATAATTATCAGGGTATACTCGAGCTACTTTTAAAGTACCTTATTTAATGATGAAATTATTATTGTAAATGCAGCTTAAAAAACTACTTCTGGTATAAAAGCTTTCTGATCTTTTATTTGTATTTATTGTTTATAATTTAATTAGAAGTTCATATAAATATAAAATATTACTAATTATTTACATATGTATACTTTAAAAAATGTGAAATTTATTTACATTTTTACATAATAACTATACATATAATTAAATGTAAAGCTTTTTTCTTAAAACACGCTCGCAGCGCTCGCGAAGTACTTTTATGGGATGTTTTTTAGTTTATATGGATAAAACTTATCCTAGAAAAGGGGTAAGCCGCTGATGTTACCTGTTCGTTAACGAAATATAGCAAGAAAGATCTTGTAAATAGAGATCTATATATAGGGATTCTCTCCGTCGTAAGCTAAAATAAATTTTCGCTTAGCACCAAAATTGTAAATGTGTAAATGTGAACGCATACAAAAACCTTGTACAAGATAGATAGCGCGAAACAAATTACTGCGAAAAAAGAGAAACAATATAAACAAATTGCAACTTATAGATTAAATAAAATGATAAAATCCAAACTCAATATTTTGTAAAAAAAATCAAAACCAATCCTAATAATTTCTCATATTTTGATTGCAGATTGGAACCAAAAGGTGCAAAACAAATATATTTTGGTCGTTAACTCGTCCCTAATTAGAGTTGAAAGTTTTGATAATATTATTAAGAAAGTATTATTTCAGAAATTTCAAATGTCGAAATATATAGGTAATTAAAAAATAGAAAATTAATAAAATGTATAAAAGTCGTGAGAAATAGAATTTTATTTTGTTACATAACATTATTAGCTTCTCCGTAACACCTCGTAACAAAATTTAAAACCACCTCCACCCTAGAGCGTTACGTAATATATGAACCCGTAAAATCGTCGTATGTCTTGTGTGCAATATCGTACAGTAGCCCCTTATTTTCCGTAAGGGATGGAAAGAGATTTTTGAGAAAGACATTTAATATTAACTTTTTAGAGATTCATTTTTCTGACATTATTTGATAAAACTGCAAAGCGGAATTAATTCGATTAAAACTAGTTAATATTTCTGAATTATTGTAGAGAATTGTTATATTTTAGCAAATTAATTCCTAACCCTTTTTAAATTTAAAAAACACATATTTTAACGGTATTTTTTATTTACTATATTTAAAATTGCGTCACACACAACAAAAAACATTCAGACTATTTAAATAAATATAGAAAATAACAATCAATCTCGTGTTTTGCATCGAGATTCAGGAACATTAGTATATAATTTATATATATACATTCATTGAAATAGTATATATTATATATCAATGTATACAACAGTATGGTATAATCTACAATTCTACAATAAATAAATAAATTATTATTTTTATAATGACATAGTATAACTAATTTTAGCTATATATTTTCTGATTTTAAATTAATTGTTTCAAGAACTTTTTCGGACTAACATCGGCTAACCGTCGTGCATAGTCTCGTTCTGGCACAGAATACAAGACCAGAAGGACACAACATCTTACGAGCTTTCAATCGATCATCTGGGCCCTTAAAGCACAAAAAGTAGTTATACTTCGACAGCGAATCAGGCAATTTTCCAGTTTCTCTACAAGGTATCTTTCTCAGCGTTGTTGTCGGTCGTTTACGCAGTGAAACCGTAGGTGTTTTTGTCCTACGTGCCAAATTCACTGTGGCCTGTGTCGTCCGACGTACGGAAACTGATGGTCGCTTCACCACCTTCGTTGGTGTCTGTGCTGTCTTTCTCCTGACCGGTGCAACTGAAGCATTTATTATCATATCTGTTTCTTGTTGGATTAGCTCTGTTAGCTTTTGTGTTTTTAATGCCTGCTCGTGGACACGTTTTGCATTTGCAAGAGCCTGATCTGCCTGCTGCTGGATCTGTTTATTAGCCTCGATAGTGATTCGATTTTGAATAGCCGACGGATGACATTCTGCGTACGTCTTGGCATCACAGTAACGGCTCTGTGCATTAAATGCCGTATACCGTGGACACGAGTATGTTAATACATTTCCGGTCTTGGCATGACATACAAAGTAACGTGTGCAGTCAGTTGCGTTGGGCTGACGTGCACCCGTCGAACAGGTCAGCACTTGAAATGCAGAATTACTCGAAGTACCTACATCTGTTTGTAACAGTGGTACCACCGAGTCCTGATACGATTGATAGCTAATGAAACTATTACCAAACTGTACCAGTTTCTTGCGGCTATCGTCATTATCACTACCGCTTACTTCCGGCATTAGCTTGTTCTCTAGTCCAAGTGCTTGCAGTTGTTGTTGTTGTTGAGCCATATCCAATGTTGCTAATAGACTCATCACGTTCGAATCGTCAGCGCTGGTGGCGGCGGCTAGATCATTTGTATTTTCATTATTGTATTCGTCGTTATCTTCACCTTCTTCTTCTACTGTGTCTACATCTGTTTCTAACGGTTCATCAGAGTAATGTTGGTTTGCATTATTTTGACTTGAACCGTAATTGTTGCTAATTGCTCCAGATATTTCGTGCTTCTGTGGTCTGTTCGTTTGTGGCTGTTGTTGTTGCTGTTGCTGGACATTATAATAATGGTTATCTGATGGTGAGATTATTTGATTCTGGTATGTTTGAATGGGATCCGAGGTAGTTTGAGGTTGTGCAGCAATAGGACGAAGAGTTGGATAGGATGGTGTGTTTACGTTTACGAACTGATTCACATTTTGATCGTTGAGATGTGCATAGTTTGGATAATTGTTTGGTGTCAGATCCTGTTGTAAAGCATACTGATTCTGCAACTGTTGTTGGTATACTGGTGGCGGTTGAATAGGCTGATAGTGTCCTTTATCCACGTAAAGGTTCATACCGCTAGATAAAGAGGATGCTGCAGTCTGCTGAATCTGTTGATAAGAACTGTACATATCATCCTCCAAGTTAAAAGGTGGATATGGCTGATAGCTGTCTTTTGTCTGGTATTGTTTTGGTGGTGGTTCAGGATATTGGTTCAACTCAATGCCATAACTATCATAAGTTGGTTTCATAGTCGTAGTAGAAGGAATACTATTTGTTGGTCGAGATCTTTCGATTGTTATCGGAATGTGATTGTGTATAATTGTGGAATGCTCGTAATACTGGTCATCATCATCTTGATACTTATTTGATGGTTTTACAATGTTTGAATCTTTTGTTGCCATTTTGTGTTCATCAATTTCGCTTGTATGTTTATTCTGGTCGTAACTAGAAGAGATAACTGGAATGGGCACATCGTAGTAGACGGGACGAAATATGGGTTGATGTTGGTCCACGAATGCTTGTTGTTGCTGATAGTGTTGTTGATTGTTGGAAGAGATCATTTGCTTGGATAGCTCTAAAACGGTTTTCAGAGTTTCCTCTGAGATGTACGGCTCACTGTTGTAGATCTTCTGCTGTAGAGGCTGTGGTTCATATGGTTGTGTTTGCGCTGACTGTGCTGGTAAACTGAAGAGAACCGATCCTTCGGGACGATTAACAACAATCTGAGATGATGTATAACTGCCAGAATCAGGTTGTCTATTGCTTGAATCTAAAGCAGCACCTTTTATTTGAATTTTTGTATTGACTGGCGGAAACGAAATCCGTTGTCGATCGTGTGCCGGAAAAAAGTTAGTTTGCATTGGACTTGGCGTTGTTGTTGTTGTGGTTGTAGACGTTGTCTGCGCTGCCTGTAATGCATTTTGTAATTTCAGGATTTCATTCAAATAAGCTGGATCAATTTTGCCGTTTGTTGGCATATCGTGCTTGTTGGCCGTTTCCACCAGATGGTTTTGGTACTCGGCCTGAATATTGTGATGTGCCATAAAATTATTCAATTCGTTGGGTCCTAGATCATAGCTTTGCGACTGATTATACTGTGAATTATTCAGACTTTGTATAAGCTGTGAAAGCCTTTGCAGATGACTAGCCACAGACATTTTCGGATCACTGTTTATTGGTATCGCAAAGTAGTCTTCTTTATCCTCTGCAAATACACTGGGTTCGTTTGCCAACTGTTCATCATTTAGTAGTGACAATGCTTCGTCTCCGCTAGCCTCCATTTCATCAATTGCGTCGTCTTCCGGTGAACTTAAACTTTGGATAACATTGTTTTCACTGCCCAATGGCATAATTTCATAACTATCACTTAACTCGACGTTATTTTCGTCTTCGTAATTATCGTTACTTAAAATTACAATATTTTCACTCTCTTTTTGCACAGATGCACTTTCAATCACTTTCTCCTTACTATCTTTTGGCAAGGCTTTTGATGGAGGGTTCCGCATGCTGTGCTCCTTGTTTATGTTCTGTAGATTATTCACTCCATAGACATTGTTATCATCGAGCTTCGCATTTGCCTTCTTATCGCCAAGTGTACATTCCCAGTCATCGGCTACAATATTTTTTTTTTAAGATTTATCATTACAAATAATTATTTAATATGAATTAATAAATATTACCTGGAAGAACACACATTCTCAAGCTTTGCTCGTACACCAAACCGCGATCACAATTCGCCGGTATCCAGACGTGACTCTTGGTAGGAAGTAGCGCACATTTAAAGTACATGTCGCAACGTGTTAAGTGTGGCTTCGAAGCATCCGGACATGCTTTCCCTAATAAAAATCCAAAGAAGATCATCATTTAAACCACAAAACGCAACCACCGAATCCGCGAGACACGCGACCTTGTTCTCACCTTCACACACAATTGCGGCTACCACAAAGCATAGCAAGTACTTCAAAATCATTTTCACTTAAGATATATTTTTTTGGTTTTGTTTTCGGTCAACCGACTTTCAGCAGAACATAATAAGACAGCGAACGTTCAAATAAGCACACCACAATAACAATATGAAAAAAAGCACTTTAAACCAAAATACTAAGCGCGCACTCCACACGAGTACCTGTCGATGAATGCTCAGATCTAGTTCTGAATGAAAACCGCGAGCGAAGTCTAGATTCGTGTTGGTAAGGTACTTTAAATGTTCAAGAGTGGCGGTATGTTTGTTAGCATTTACCTGTGTTATGAATATTTGCGTGTAACTTACTTTTCTTCGTATTTGCTAAATGATTTAAGCGTGCGTTCGAAGGTAATGAAGCACAGCTTTTAGATTATAGGCGAGTTAGATACTTTATAATGAAGCGGTAAGTGTGATAATTTGGATTTAGTTTTTTCTTTTACGGAATAGAAATAAATTTAGTTTTCCTTTCCGTGACACAAATCGAATTTTATAATAAAAAATAATTTCGGCTTACCGATGACACCACTGTTTAATATTATATATTAATAAATATATATATGGATCATTGTAATACAACTGAAAAGCTAGGTGAAAGTAATATCTCGAAAATCTGATTTTCAATATCATCAATTTGTAAAAGTGTAAACAAACTCGACAAAGCATAACCCACTGACCGACCGTCGACGCTACGGACGTCGCGCCGCGCCGCTGACGGAGCGCTATACAAATAATGTACGTATGCGTGCTATAGAAACATTGTATTATTATTATATATTTGAAGATAACAACAACAACAAAAATACCACATAAATATAGATCATATTATAATATACTATATTTGCATTGTGTGCGTGAGATTGCGCAGACGCGAATTCTATATGCCATAATGCGCAACGCGACCCACGAGCCTGTCTAACGTGTTTACTTGCATAGGTGACACTTACATTGCGTGTGTGTGTGGCACTCTAGATATATAGGTCATGATTTAAAGAAACGGCCAGCACGTCAGTTTCTGCGTGATGTTTTGATTAGCACGCTTGTTATACTGAGTATATATAAAATGTGTGTATACCAAAAAGAAACTCGCGAAGACATTAATATAACAAACTTTTTTAAAGATGGAACAAAAATCAACATAGTTAATATCATTTTCTTTTCGTTTTCTTTTATTGCTTCCTTTGAGTGTCGATAATGATGATTTGGTTTGACCGATACTATAACACGGATTTATTTTTGATATATACAAATTGGCCTGCTTTTCCGGTAAACTCTGCAATCTTTAAATATTCGACAAATCAGGCCTAAATATCTTCGTCTAAAGATTAGATCTAAATGGTACATATGGTTTCTTTAGAAACAATTTAGAGACTCTACAATCTGTTCTAGAGGATGAGTGGGTTTTCATGGCAAGACTACATCAAGTCCCTGGTCTAGTTTTTGCTAAGGGTATATGATATGCCGAGAAAGGGTCCCCCGGACCACTGAAAAAAGTATCGCTACCGTTTTAAGGCTAGGGTGTCAACGATTTCACTGCCTGGGTTCTCAGAATGGCCTGGGATCCAAATCAAACTCACGTTGTCGTTGAGTTATAGATTCTGCAGCTCTTTCCACCAATTATACCTGAATCTGTAAGTGCCTAAAGCGGTGATTTGCAGGCGTTTGCGAGAGAAAGTTCACTATAAAGATCTATTACCATTCTACTTAACTACTTTACATAGAGCTTTGAGAACTACATCTAGGATTAAAATGAAAATATATATTGGTCTGTTTACATTTTAAACATGCCTTTAAGTACCTTTACTAAAATATAGCTGATCGAATTTCCAAAAATGAGACCATCTTGTTTTTGCCAATATTTTTTGCATATTTTATGATTTTAAATGCATAATCTTAGGTTACAGCTTTTTGCATATTTTATTGCATTTTTCATATATTATATTTAATTGTATTTTTAAGATATTTACTTATTTTAAAAACTCTTTTTTAATTTCTCAATTTTTTTATATTTGTACAAAAATAAACAATAAAAAAACATATTTGTGCCATATATTTAAGTGTACCCAAATGAATACAAAAATGTCACTAAAATATATCAAAAATGTGCCCAAAAACCACAGAGATCCACAGAGATAATGTTATTAAATTGTATTGAAGCCAATATATCGACTAAATGTCACTTTTATTCGTGTAGTTACACAATCGCATATATGTATCCGAATCAACTAGCCCAGTGACTCGAAATAAATGATTTAAAAGGCTGTATTTCAATATTAAATAATTAGGAACTAGATGTATGTCGCCACTGCACATTTTATGTTTACATTACGACAATATTTATAAAACTACACTATATCCTCTTAAAAAGAACAATCCCTAACAATGTCTCTGTGTTGAGTTGCTACATAACGGCACACAACAATTAACCATGTTGAAATTAAATTTAAAATTGGAATTTATAAGAAAATCGTTGAAATTTATTTTGCTTGAACAATTTCATACAATGTTTCACAACCGGCATTTTAAAATTTAAACCAACACTACCACATTTTGATCGGATTCATTCTTTAGCTGTCAAACGAGAACAAAAAATATATAAGATTACTTCTGTATTTTTCGGTATTTTTTATACTTTTTTTCTACACCACTTTCTAGTGATGCGTAGTTCAACTTATTGATTCAGACGTTCATAAACGACACATCACTAGCAAGTGTCGGCAGCGGTCGGAAGCACAAGTCGGCCTCGATGTGATACAGGCATAATAGATATTAGTAATTAATGTAATGGTTTGAATTATAATTCTTTGTTATAATGTAGAAATTTGAAGTAATTCTATCAAGTACATATTTATATATAAATTTAATGTGTCGTTTTTGGATTCAAGTTTTTTGGGGTATATTATGTATTTATCTCGGTATTCATAATGTATTTTAAGGGCTTAAAACGATGTTTTTATCTCGGTTTTTATGGCTTATTTTAGGCGCTTAAAATCATATTTTTAGAAATCTCTTTAATTGCCCTAGTAATTACCATCTTAAAATAATTAAAAAGGGCTTTTATAAACTCAAAACCCCACTCCCCTTAAATATTTTTCAAAACGTGAGCAAATAACTTTTCCCATAGCAAATGAGCGTACGTTTACCTTGGTAGCAAATGTTTCCTAATTAAAACACGGTTTAAATTACCAAATTTAAAAGGCCATATCTTATTTTCTTATAGTAAAAAAACGCAGACATGTGTATATTGGTTTTGCTTTTGTACATTATCTTTAACAAGTTTAGTTTTGACGCACTACTTTTAGGACACCCAGTATAAAAACAAAATAATTTAATCAAACAGTACGCAACTGCGTCATTTTGTATGCAGGGATTTATAAGCAACATATAAAACTGTCAAAAGCTGTCGCTAAATCTAAAATCAAAATACAAAATAATAACAAATCAATTTTAATCAAAATGGATACTGAAGCAAAGTCCTGGACAGATGATCTACCCGTCTGCCACTTTACTGGAGCCGGTTTTGCGACTAATCAAACTTACAAAGATGGACATCGCACAGAATCTCATAAATTCAATGACCGCAGTTTTCATTGCCAAGTGGACGAATCAACGTGAGTCTGAGTATAGAAATAATACAAAAAATGCCTGAAAATTGTGTTTTTTTAGATGCATTTACGCAATATTCTCAGGCCAGTGTGGAAGCAAAGTAGCCGACTTTGCTTTGCAGCGTATTGCAGCGGAAATTCTACTCGGCCAGCTGAATGGCAAATCTACAGAGGAAGAAGTTAAAGATGTGTTACGGTAAATTAAAAAAAAAAACATTGTTATAGAATATATACAAAATAATTAAACTAGACAAGCTTTTGTATCGGTTGAGAAAGGCTATTTGGACTCAATTGATAGTTTGCTAGCTAAAAAGACAATGCTTCAATGTGAACTTGAAGGAATCAGCCAATATGAGGTTAGTTAATGCGTAAACTATGAAATCCTAATCTAAATTATTTAAAAAAAACGTACAGATAACTCGCAAATATCAAGACATTTTAAATCAACTGAACTATCTAAACAATGAATTAGTCAGTGGTTCTACGGTAGTCCTTGCCCTAATTCACAACGCAAAACTTTACATATGCAATGTTGGTAATTGCAGAGCTCTGCTCTGTAAGAACGATGCGAATAATGTTTTGCGAGTGGTTCAGCTAAGTGTTGATCATAATCTACAGAATGAGGATGAAATGTTACGACTGTGCCAGTTGGGTTTGGATGTAACGTCATTTCGCCAGTCACCATTTAGCAACACTCGATGTATTGGTAGCTATATGGGCAAAGGTGGATATAAAGACTGTGCGTTTCTTTCGAGTGCTACCACCGAACCAATCATATCTCAACCAGAAATTGTTGGAGCCATCCCAATAGACGAGTCATGTAGATTTTTGTTATTGATGTCCGGTGGCCTGTGCCAGACTCTAAATGATGTATACGCTGATGACTTGAACCAGGCAAACAAGGAGATTATCCAAATGGCTGTAGAACAGGTAATATATAATATATTTATTAAAATATGAATCTTCAGTTTCGTATAAATTTGATTTTAGTTTCGTGTACAATCCACAATGATGGGCGTTTCACAGTCGGCCGTTCATAAGGTTGTGCAGCTACATCACGACACGTTTATGCAACAGATGGAGGACAACGAGAGTACGTCTATTCGTAGTCGAGACGACATAACATTGTTAGTTCGGAATTTTAACTTTCCGCTTCCAAATGCAATTCAGAAGAAGAACAGTCATCATCAGGTTACTTTTAATACAGTGCTCGAACAGCACTCAAATTCGTTGTTCTATTCGGACTCGGACTCAAATAGTCTGGTGAACACGATTGCATCACAGTACACGACAAATAGTTCGTCAGCCAGTTCAGAGCAGTAAGTATTTGAGAGAAAAATTAAAAATTATTTAAAATGTATTTAATCACTTGACAGGGGCGAAAATGCTCGTATGTTCGATAAGAATCGTAAGGTCCAGCCATACGTTGACTTTGGAGATTATTTTAAGAACGTAGAGGTGGCACGAGCTAATGGAACACTACCCGCCAATATTGATTTTGACTGATGGTTATTTTGTTATTATTTTATTTATTGTATACAGAAAAAAGTATTGTATACATGTTTTTTTTGTTTGCAATTATTACATATAAGCATAAAGCAATAGAAAGTATTGTCTATTTGGATTTAGTTTTTTTGGCAGGTGACTCATCAGCACTGCTGCTACTGCTTGCATCATCGTCTTCAGAGGACGTTTGTGGTGCGACTGATTTTCTCTTTTTGCCATTGTCCGATGACTTGCGACTCTTCTCGACGAAACTTTTAATCTTGTCAACCTGTGGACTATATGCCCAGTGAATCAAACTTAAGTGTATATCAGTCGGTACTCCGTCAGCACCGAAAAGCTTTAAATCATCAGCAGCAACTTTGGCTTTGATTTTCTTAATTTCTTCATTTCGCACAATGTCCCATGACTTTAAGTTGTCTGCCTCTGGAAATTTTGTTCGAAGGTGCTTGTAGTTTCCTTTAGCCGGTCCACTGTATGCAGTAAGGAACTCAGAAGCGAGCTTATTATTTGATTTTGGCAGTGCTGAGCATATCCCAACATCCAGGTAAGCGTATGTGTCCTTTGAGCGATTCTCCTTGTCGAATTGCTCCAGAAACTCTTCTAGCACCGCAACGCCCTCTTTGATCTGCTTGAGTTTATCCTCATTCTTTGTAATTCCTAGGACACGTTTTGAGCTTCCAATCAGACCCTTTACGGCAAGCTTTTGATAGTCTGGATCCCGACCTTCTAGAATTCTAAAAAAAACATTTTGTATATAAATTTATTTGATATTTTCAAATACACATTAAAGCTTTACAAACATACTTTATTGTCTTGAGAGCCGCCTCCTTGTCCTTAAAGCCTAAACCTGCAACTGTTTCGACCTTGTCTTCACTGCTTGCTGATGGTTTAGAGTTCTTGTTAGCGCTGCCACCACCGTTTTCTTCTAACCATTCTTCAAACACGCTCATCGCTTCTGTGATGTTTTTGATTTTTTCTTCGGCCTTGGTCACTAAAAATATACTTAATAAATAAGTAAACTAAACCATTTTTTAGTTATTATTATTTCGAACTTGTGAGAACTCTCTTAGCGCGACCCAACAGTCCTCTCACGGTTAACTTCCTGTAGGCCAAATCATGCTCTAGCAACAGTTTGATTGTCTCCTCGGCCTTGGCACGATCCTTGAAACCAAATTGCGATTCACCGTCAGTTTTAGACATATTTCTATATTTTTTAATGATTTATACAAGAACTAAAATAAACACACTGATGTGATATCTAAAGTGAATGGAATGGAATACTAAAAACTTAAATAGCTCTTTTCTATGTAGCTGTTCGTTTCACAATGCCTCACAAACTATAAACGCTTTGAATATTTTGTTATCAAATATTCAGTGAATATTTAATAATATATATCGTAGGTATATGTATAATTTTGTAGTCAAATGTGTTAGAGCAGCACACCATATGTTTGATATGTGCCGCTAATTTTGGTGTTCAATATACAAGAACCGCGCATCACACGCAGATCGTAGATGCGAAGCAAAAAGCAAAGTGGAGTATAGTTAGAAAAAAACGTGAGCGAAGAGCGCATCGATTAAAATATAAAAGTGACGTAATATTTATATTGTACTACTACTGCTTATGCTGAATGTTGATGTGTTATATCTGTTAGGAATGGAGATAGGAATTTGTATGTATACATAGTGTGGTAAACCCTTTTATTGGCATATTTAAAAAAATATAAAATTTTGAAGTAATATTATTTAAATTAGCCTATTAAAAAATATTTTGTAAAATTAATTATATTGAAAATATGTATTTTATTGCGTTCATATTTTCAATACTCTTTATGATATCTCTTGGCAATTTGATATTTACATATTATATATATATATATTTACCAAATCAAGGAAAGGGAAAACAATGAAAGAATATTTATTCATTTTATGCATCATTTTTAATAAAACGTTAATGTATTTATATTTATAATTATTACATAATATATGTATAATATATGATATATAAATAATATAAATAATAAATACATATATATGTATAGTGTATGTACATATTAATTATAAATTATATTCAGGTCTATGTTGATTTACGAAACTATATACTTAATACCTATATATGCATATATAAAGCAAGAAAGATGTCTTTTTGTCTGTCTGCCCCGTCTGCCCGGTTAGAATCGAAGGCTGATTACCAGGGCAACCAAAAATATGTAAATGCATGTTTTTTCTGTGACATCGTATTAAAATATAAACTATATATATATATACAAGTTGGTTTTGAGTTAAGCTGGTTCTTTAAAGCTATACTTGTTAGTGCAAATTTTACTCGTAAATGCATCTTTATGCATATTTTGTCCTTTTATGAGCACATTTTTGCATATTTTACATTTTTAAGCATATTTTGTACACTTTATAAATATCGTCAAATTGTGCATTTTATAATTATATTTGGCCATAATGCCAATTAGTTCATGTGATATATAGCTTGTTACTTTTAAAAAAATGGTTGTTTTCGTTGTCTCTCTTATTAGGACTTTTCCACTATAAAACATTTTAAGGGGAAGAGTGGTTTAATGTTAAGTAAAATATTTTTAACAAGAGAAAAGAAATTAATAAAACCTTAGGCAATGGGTAAAAAGATGGGATAAACACATGTATCAAAAAAAAAACATTTAAAATCCCTCTTTCCCCTAATACATATATTGTTGTTTTAAATGCATATTTTAAGCACTTAAAACGTATTTTTTAATGCATATTTTTGGTAGCCCTGCTAATTACAAATGTTCAATAGTCCTAATTATAACGTTGGTCGGATTAGTTTATTATTAGAAATGTATGATAATTATTTAAAATATCTTTAATTTAATTTAATAAATTATCAACCTAAAACTCCTCTACCCTTCACTTTAAAATCCCCCCTCAAAAATGTGTTAAGTTAAGGGTGTAGTGGAAATTGCCCTTATTACGAACGTTAGGGAAGAGACCAATAAATGGTGGAAATGATCAGGGGTAGATGTTATGTCTGCGCACGTTGGCCAAATTGTAGCCGCATCAAATTATCCGAATACCCATTAAGTCTGGTATATTTAGAGTTTACTTGAACTTATAGTGACACGAGTTTTTATATGAGCCATATAGTTTAAAAAAATTGTCTGAATCTTGTTAGTATGTTAAAAGGAATTTTAAGAAATCTCTGCGAATAAAAGGACTTAGAACCCAAAATAAACACTTTTATTAACTCTACATAAATAAATTATATTTGAGTAGCTGACCATCTGAGCCATTGCTTCATCAAAAAATGTAAACTCTTTTAAATTCAAACAATTTGTATATGTCCTTGATATCAGAAGATTTCATATCTTCGCATACATCCATCATCGATGGAAAACTATATATACAAAGACAGTGTTGCGTCCGGCAATCCTCTACGGTTTGCGAAGCTTTGACTTTTGACGCAGAAGGTAACGATTTTGTATAACTTTTTGTTTGCAGATTGGTATTTTCACTGACCTGGTCCGTAATTACTAAAATGCCAGACCTCGTGACCGTTGTGGTAGTTCCAAATGAAAAAAAAAACTTTTTTAATTTAAATTCAGAATTATAACAATTTTTAGGCTGGGTTTTTTGTACAAATATAAATAATAACTCTCTATAGATAGATGGATATGGATATAGATAATAAAAAGTAAATAAATCAAACATATGGAGGAAGTATCACATTTTAATTTCATGTCATTGGAAGAAGAAAAGATTTTGCCTCCAGGTCCTCAGAGGATACCAGTATGTAACGGAGTGAAATAGAAGCGTTTGATATGTCCCTTCTCTAGTAATGCATCTTCAAGAGCAGCTCTTCCGGCTTGGTATATTGGTCAGCTGAATGTCATATAACTTTCAAAGTCAGCACATAAAGGTTCCTGTATGATCCAACTTAGATTTCTATTTGTTGCATTATTGCTTGCTCCAATCCGACTGAAGAAGGCAATGAATGTTTTATTGTAGCGGGTGTTTCCAGGACTGAGTCTTAACTTTTGAAAAACAATAAAAAAATAATAATATTTCTAGGGAACCTTGATCCCATTGCATCTGCAACGAAAAATAGTTTATGTTTGTCATGCCATTCAGGTGTATCTCTAGTAATCGAGTAGGTGTATGATGAATGATGTCTTCAAAGGCTACTGTGCGTGGCTGTTTGCGTAGTTGCGTAATTAGTGCAGGTTTTGAGATGGTGCAGAAAATATGACCGTTATGTTGTTAGTTGTCCTCAGCTGCCCATCAGAGTTTTCTGCAGACGGATAGGTGGTAGATGTCAGCTAGGATTTCGATGGCAGAAGTGGGGATAAATCTCTAAAGTTCCAGGAATTATTCTCTAAGACATCCACTTAACACGTTTGTGTTATAGTCTATCAGTTTTTTTGCCAACAAATGCCGCCGTACCATATTCAATCGCTGATTTTATTGTGGCACATTCAAATACAATAACCAAAATAATAATGGCACTTTCCAGCATTAAATTTTATACTTTAATGCATGCAATCAGAGACGGAAGCCAAGGATTGTCTCCAGTCTATACTATTACCACTATTTCTGAAATCGACAATATCGTATCATCTGAAATCAGCCTAATCCAGTATGCAGACACCGTAATAGCTTGCATAAGCGAGAAGATGCTTATTTACATGCAACAAAAAATGCAAGCAATTATATAAATCCAACATCGAAATGGTATTCGATCCTATACTGCTTACTAATAGGCCTGCTTATTTGCTATCACGAGCAACAAAAATACATGTATTACAACAACAACGTTAATCGATATAATCAGCAGGCTCAAATTTTTAGCATACTACTGCACTTCTTTTTTTTATCGCAATCAGTATCGCGATCATTCATAAAACAGGCCTAATATATCTTCCAAAAATATATACAGTTCGTCGTTTTTACGAAGAAATATAAGGTAACATGTTCACACTTCAGGTAAAAATGTAAATACCTGTTATATACCCACCCTAGACTTTAAATGTCTATGGAAACTACATTTACTGTAACTGCATTTCATCAGTTAAAAAGTGCGTGAAAAGAATTATGTTCATAAAATCAATTTAACACGTGAAGAAAAAAAAAATTGCATCCCTGTTTTTTAAATTTAAATACGCCGGTATTTTTCGGACCGAAAATTTATTTAAACAAATTTGCTTATATCTAGCCTAATATTGAATATAATGAATTACTTTCAGACAACCAATTTTTATATGCATTTTAATAAAAAAAATAATCATAAAAATGATCTACAAATGTATGTAAAATATGTTTTACTAGTATAATTAAAACTATATTATGTTTAGTAGATTATCTATATGTATTGGATAGAAGCCGTGTGTATGAGACACTGTTGTGTCTCGGAAATTTCTCTTGAAAACTATAAAATTACATGTTTTAAATTAGTATAAACTAGGGTAAAAAATGATGACCTAAAAATAAATCTCACATATTAAGATATGAATAAAATCAACTAAAACTAAGCTTAAATCAAACAAACTAAAATCTATCGTTTTCATAATTATGCATATATTTTTGATACTTATCTCAAAATTTTCTAGTTTTACGGTAATAACAACATAAACAAAACTGCACATCTTATCACTTCAAGTGAAAGAGAATTGCATGATATTGGTAGCTAAGTACTAGAAATAATGGCATAATTTATGGCGCTGATCAAAAAATCCTGAAGATAAGTCACAACTTGTTTGTTTGTGACTTATTATCAATTTAACGTAATCCTGTAAAACCTAACGATAATGCACATCCAGTACTGCGACTAATTCTCAAGTGAATTACCATCAGAAAAAATCCTAAGAGGCAAAATGAGAATATATTTCCTGACGTTAGTTCTATTTTTTAAAAAAAGATCAACCAAATACGAATGGAAAAAATGACGATAATGCATAGTCGCCCTGAGATTATAGGTCTCTTGAGAATAATTCAGTGCACCAAATATATATATAACACGATCAATTTTAATTATTTTATTCTATAATATCATTAGATTTTAGCGATAATTTATTGTGAGTACTAGATTAAAGAAAAAACGTAGCGTAACGTAAAAGGAAAATATTTAAATCAGTTGTTGTATTCCATTAATATGTTGCACTTGATAAATATTTTTTTGCCAGAATTTGAAACCATCCTAATTTATTAGTTTTGATGTTATCAATTCTACAATAATGCATAACTTTATTCTTTAAGATAATCGCCACTACAGCGTGATTACATTCACATATACAGAAGGTAAATATATATCTAAACAGATAAAATCCTTACTTACTCCAGTTTTGCGCCCTTTTGTATTGTTTTATATCGGATACGATCTCTCTTATAACAATAAATAAAATGAAAAAATTCAATATAATGAAGAAAGATGTATTTTGAAATTTTTGCATATTACCAGTCGATATCTAAGTATTGTATTTTTAATAATTTTTTTTTTATTATAAACATAAACATCGCAAACAAATTGAATTTTACTTTAATCTATAGGAACGGATAAATTAAAATGTATCCATTGCTGAATTTTGGCATAGTAATCATCGTTTTTCTGATCCCCAACTGGCTGATTCGTCCTTCCGTCATTTAATAAACTATTTTCAAGCTCATCATTAGTATTAAAACTTTGCGATTGCATATGGTCAGGTAGATGCTCCTCTTGAACCTCATGAAAATCGGACACAATTTGTCCGTCCTTATTCAGTACTTTTCGATGAGCAATGCTTTGGAATCGTGTAATGTCATTGCTGTTGTAGGTGATTAGAACTCCCATGTCGTTAGTGTCGTTGGACGAAATTGTGACATTAGGTTCAGTAGCAATGTCATCATCGTTACCAATTGAATGGACCCGATCCAAACGCTCAAATGGATCGCTAGAAAGATGTTCATGGAATGTACTGTCATTTGTTTGCAACATAATGTAGTTAAACATTTTAAAGGTCTGTCCTGTTCCATCCGTGTTTTCTGGCGATACAACCACCTCATCCTTATGAACATGTACCACATGCAGAATAACCTTTATCGGAATAATGTATGCATCGTCATTATTATCACTTGAAGTTGCACTGAGTGCGGAAGTGGTTGCGGATTCTTCTATGCTTAAGGTTTCGTTAATCATAAGGTTAGGATTATCGAGATTAGTGCTACTTTTGTTGTTTATTCCAAATTCATCGGCGGTGGTGGGAGGCACTACTGTTGATAGCTGTTCGATGTTCTGGCTAACATCCAGTACAATCTCAGATTTTAATCTTATTGCTTGCGGTTCAATTAGTGCGTAATTTTCCGATATTGTAATTTTTGGGTAGGATGGCTCCAGAAAGGGGATCTGTATGTTGTATTTAAAAAAGTATTATTAATTTAGTTTTTAATTGTGTTTATGCATTGTAACACTAACATCACACTCCCCACAAGGAGCATCGTAAATTGTAGACAAGATTGATGCCTTCACGTAAGGCCTTTGAATGCTGTTAAAAGGACGATAGATAACGTACGTCAATCTTCCGCACTGATCAAACACATATGTTGAAGGCACGTCAAAAGCTCCTAAGTCACCGGTGTCCGGTGTATTTATAACGGTAACATTATTATGATTTATAACTGTAGTACTTGGCAATTGAGGATTTATTTCTTCAGTAGTATTGGTAACTAATGTTGCGGTCGGATTAATAATTATAAATTGGATATTTCTAAAGCCTGCACCACGAAAACGACCTTCTAGCTTGCTAAGCAAGATAGCTTGTCGCATGCACGATTGTCATGAGGCCAGTCTCGTGATCACTGTAACTTTTCCCAAAATTTCGACCGAAGTATCGTATGAAGGAATCGTTATTTTCTCACATATGTAATCCCCATTATTAATAAACTGCGGAAGTGTAGGATGAACACTTTCATCGGAACTATGCCTATTAACCGAACGACATTCAGTGGCTGTTATTACTAGCACGATCAGCAAAATGCGACCAACAACGAGCATCATTTTTGTTTTCTTTGCGAATGCGCGTATATATACAGTTTAGACTTTAGAGGATAGCGACTAAATCGAGACTGCACAAGAAATGCGCAAAGTATAT
The DNA here is from genome assembly GCA_010015015.2 of Bolitophila cinerea. NCBI lineage: Eukaryota > Metazoa > Arthropoda > Insecta > Diptera > Mycetophilidae > Bolitophila > Bolitophila cinerea. The sequence goes on along the minus strand of JAAAKO020011006.1, from coordinate 4,252 downwards.
TGTAAATTGTATATATTAGTAAACGATGAATGATGTAGACGCAAATTTAAATTATCATGTTATCAGTATACAAGCGCACTTGTTAGTGTGCATGAGATGGCCTTTGACCTCGCGATCACGCAAAATAAGAATCACATAAGACGGTTTACATGGTATATGGTATTGGTTTTATGGAAATTATAAATAAAAATAAAGTAATAATATATTCTTTTATAATTATGCTATTTTATATAAAAAAAATAATAATGTTAAAAAATATGTATTAAATCAGTCATAATTCAATTTTTAAGTGCCTACTAAAAGCACTTCCCAGGTAACAGTGGAAAAATATTTTCAAACCTCTTAAGGGAAGATGGATAAATCACTGAAAAAATATGACGATTTTGGATGAACATGGGTATAAATTAGAATATTATACTTGATAACGTGTATTTCCACTTTATTGTATTCTATATTTTAATTACATATCTTCTCGTATATATATGGTTACAGGTACATCAAAAATACAGCTTTCGTTGCCAATGAATGATCCATGCATTCTATAGAATTTTAAATTGTTATAAAATATTGCTTTTAGATACAAGTAAATCCCAAGAAACATTCAAGCTGAATAGTATAATAATAAAAAAATGAGAAATATTCCACCAAAAGCTAAATAAGAGGTGAATAATGTCTGTTTGTCAAAATATTCAGGCCGAAAGGTAATTCTTGTTGATTGGCTTAAAAAGGGACTAAATAAAAGCCTATTCATCCAAATTATTTAGAATTTTTAAAAACCGTATTTAAAAAACAGTTTTTTTTTATATTTAAAATGTTTAGTCAAATACAATATGGTGACGATATATTTGTCCCCCCATATATCACCAATAGAAAAACTGCGGTCTTAGGGTCACAGAGACAAGGACAATGCTAACCCCTAAAAACATTGTACCTTCTTATCCGGAGAAGAATTGCCCAAAGAAAATATAATTTTGAATGGTTTGGCCAGGCAAAACTCAAGTCTATTACCAGAAAAGTGCTGTCAATTGATAGCCGTTTAGGAGGTATTATTAGGTGGTATCGACCAGAGAGATAAGAATGTGTCACTGGATACATTATGCGTATTGCGTACTCAGACTCACCTCTTTTTCGAGGATTTGAACAACTTCCTTACGTGGACTATGGGGAGGTATATATGATCCCAAAGATAACAAGGTTAAAGCATAATAAGAATTATCTATCACTTGGACTAACAATAAGAGGACATGCGGGAAGTACTCATACTGGCGGCGTCAGAAGATTTCGATGGCGAGTCGGCGTGACAGTAATAAGTAATTGCATTGTAACTTGCACTATTTGTTATCCCTGAAAAAAAAATTAAAGTACATTCTCAAAATACTAAAACTGACACACAAATCCTACCAACTGGGATGTTTTATTTAATAAAACATTACAAATCACTTTTCACTGATAAAGGACATGTGCTCGAAAAGAATCATATGTAGGGCAAGCTGCGTCCAATTAGAACATATCGCTCAAAAAAACCACGTGCCTGTGTTGAGCAAGAAACCGCAGCACTTAGACGGACATTTAAATCAATAGAAAATAAAGTAAAATTACGCGTCCTAAACGTATAATGTAAAAAAAAACTAAGTACAGCTCAAAGAAACTTATGAAAAACTCAGGTGTATAGATAGAGCTTTTATCCTTAAGAATCATAAAAGCATTATACATTGATAAAGACACCAATCTATAGGTACAATACTTGATTATGGTTCGAATATCGAAATTAACCATACCAGCTCTGGAGTTTAAGCATCCACTATATTGTCATTGCCCATTTAGGGCCTTATTACCTTAAAGTCGTACAAAGCAGCGACAATTAATGGCATACATCCAATTTTGCTTCAAAAACTTGTCCTAGGATTGGTGGAAATAATGGCCAAATATTAAAGTATATTCTATTAACACTAGAGGTTTTATACTAAAACATGACAATTTTCAAAAGATTGGTTGATATAGATACCTTAGAGATATATCATTTCATTAGACACCCTTTAACAAAATATAACAGATGATACTTTTGGTTTTCCTACGCATAGAAGGTGTTTTATTCAAAATAAATGATCAATCAATATAAAGAAGTAAGAAGCAGGCGGATATGAGATTCGGAAGAATGAAGAAGGCGTCATTTCATTATGCTTCAAAATTGCTCAATTTGGTAAAATGACTCGAAACACAGTGTATAGGGATCCTTCATGCGCTGTTTTCGTGTTTTGGACATCGATCTGTCAAACAAGTGTTATTATATATGAGGTTATGTTTACATGTTGATGCAAACGGTAACACAGATGTTTACAAAAAAATGAAAATAGAGTGTCCAAATTTGTTATTTCCACAAATTGCCACTGAAGGTGCCCCCGTAAAAAAATCTGTGCACGCAAAGAATTGCCGACACAATCTGCATGTAATTTGCACGCATGTATTTTCCGTTTCAGGGCTCATAAATCAAATCGCTGCGCATTTTATTTTTTTTAACAAAAAACAAGCACAAACGATGCGACAAAGACGGACGAGGAACACGCGAGCATCATTCGACATTCGTGGCAAACCACAAGAGAGCACCATGTCCATGTGTAACTCAATATGACACACAAATAATAAAAGTCGACCTTATAATCCGCTACAGATTTGCCAGATACTTACAATAATCTTCATGGAATAAACACATAAACAACATCTAAGCAATGTTTAGAGGTTTTTGCCGTTTTCCTCTAATAGATGAATGTTATTTAAATGATAAAATGCCATGTTAATTAAGTAGTAATATAAGTCAATGAAATGTATTTTCAAACCGGCTCTAATAGTGCCGTGAAATGAACTTTACTTTGTTAGATAATAAGGATAATTTTGTAATCTTTTCGGCAATAAATTAAATTAAATTAAACATAAACAACATCAAACATCAACAGTTATTTAAGAAGAACTCATATTTTGATTTTATGGTCCTGCTACAATAAAACAAAACAATAAATGTATTTTTTTTATAAAAAGCACGCAATGTTTGCGTGCAAATTATCGAAAAATGATGTAAGGGGCCTCATTCCTTGAACGAGCCCAATCAAGCCAAAGTTGTGCAAATCTGTCCACAGGTGTAATTTACAACTCACATGTGTGGTGCCTATAGTCATTGATTGTTTTTACCGGTTTTTACTTGATAATTTAAACATACTTGATAGGATATATACATATTATACAATTCGCTTAGATAATTATATAGCAATCCTTATATGGTCGTATGTAAAACAAAACCGAGTAAATCTGATTGTACCCAAACCGATCATGCTCATTCTATCAAAATCAGTCTTCTCATAACAATCTTTGTTTATGAAGTATTGAAGTCTGAAGTCACACACATATTTTCTATAAATATCAATCCACACTAATTACACTCGCCATCGAACGTACTCATTCTAAACCCATGTGCTCGCGATCAAAACAGCGCGCATGCGCAACAATCAAATGTCATAGTTTGCATAATATTTTTATTTCATTTTACATACAATCACATATTCTACTAGCTAGCTAGCTGAGTGACTGATGGAAACTGGCTGATTAGCGAAAAACAAGTTCAAATTAAAATTATGAAAACACTCCAAATCGTGTTGTGGTAATGCTGTTGTGATTGTGCCTTTGGACATTAACATCCCTGCCTAAATACTGCAAACGCAGCTACTTTTTTTTGGTGAATAAAAATATCTTAAAATAAGTTTGTCCTATAATAGTTGCTTTTTTATCTGTTCACAGCTTCACACAAAATGTCATCTAAATAATTTACCTTGAACTAGAAGTGTAAATATGTTTCGGTCCATGTTAAAAGGGGCTTTGTCCAGGCACAATCTTCACAAAGTGCACAGACGACAGTTGATAATAGCATCGTCTGTAAATTTAAATAGAAATGCGCTCGACGCACCAATGTCAACAACGGCTGTGTGCGGCTCAACAACTTCGGCCCTATCTTGCCTGGGTAGACCCACTAACACCAAACTACTACTACAAACCACACCAAATACATTAATTTTAAATAGTCGATATTTATATAAAACCTCAAAAGATGATATTGTTAAAGGACGTCACGTGAAAGATGTGATAGCACCTTCGCCGGTTTCCGGTGACAAGGTACAATTGTGGGACAGCGTAAAGAATGGCGTGGGACCATATGCGCGATTAATTCGCTTTGACAGACCAATAGGTAAATGATGTTTATATATAT